>JBCAUF010000042.1:15362035-15377568 GCA_038406115.1 Haemulon aurolineatum
TCTCTCTCTCTCTCTCTCTCTCTCTCTGACCTCGGGAAAAAGGCTTCAACGTTATTATTTCACAACTCTTCATCCTCTGATCGTGTCAAAGTATTCAACCCAGAAGATTCTTGCGCTTTATGATAGCAATGTGATGGAAGCTTTTGATTCAGAGACTTGTCAAAAGGACAGACTCATATCCTGTGTGTGGGGACTGACAGACAGAAACACAGCAGCCTCGGACTCGAGTCAATCGAGGCGCTAAGTCAAAATCAGACGCGATGCTATCACAGAATGTCAAGCTTTTGGGCTTCACCCCGGGGGTGTGATATTAGTCTCATGTCCTAGTTTATAATAAGAACAACTTAGGCGCAACTTGTGCGTCAACATTTATGTCATCGTGCAATATTCAATATGGAGGTTCGTTCAGGAGAGCGTGCCTGTGACGAGAGCGCGACAGCTTTCGGTGGTATTTCATTTGTGCACCTATCTCATGTGGTGAGTCATGTAGCGAGAAAGTTTCCCACAGTGGAAGCTCCAGTACTGTACGCCACCGAGGTCCCACCTACACATCAGTCCTTTTGTCTCCACAGCTGTGTGCTTATCTGTGCTCCTCAACCGCTAACTCTGTTCCACTCTGTCTCTCCATTCACAAAGTAGATCTAGCAGACTGCATGAAAAGCTCGAGTGTGTTTGCACTTGCAGCGGATGATCAAAAGCAGGTCAAGGTGAACTCCCAAGGTGCCTGGAAACAGCCGCGCAGGCCAGAGATTTTATTAAAATAAGGTAAATGATCGAACTCACCATATTAAACGTATTAATAGGTTTTCCCCCCGTAGCGGCGGTGCTCATGTGGAACTCATTTCATCCCCTCTCTTCATAACATCTTTGATTTTACTGGACGCGCCGACTGCGCATTGGCGCTGTCAGAGGAGCTCAATGAGTGTCTCATATTAAAATTGACCGCATCCTCCTGTGAGCGTACGTGTGAACACAAGCCAGCCGGTTTTTGAAAAGCAGAAAAAGAGAGAGCGTGTTTAGCATCAAAAAAGCTCATTTTGTGACGCACTAACTGTATCACAATCAAATTTTTTTATCTGCGCTGCCTGCAGTGTTTTATTAAAGCTGGATTACACTTGAGTTTGGGCGACCCGGTCTTTCGTCAGACAGCGAAAAGGCCCTCCTTTGGTGCCTGGCGAAGTGCTTAAAGCGCTTTATTGTGATAAGGAAAGTTAAAAATGAAGACTGGAGTTTAATGGTGTACGTACAGTTCCCACCAGCATTTGGACTGTTCTTCCCTCCCAGCGTCGGGCTGGAGGGCTTCAGCAGGCGTAAACACTGCTAACGGACAGTTGGAAGGTTTCAATGAGGAGAAAGGGGGATTGTTTTGGGTGTATTTTGGCAGCGGCTTTGGCACATAGTGGTACTGGTAATGGTATGAAAGTGGGGGCAGTCGGCTTGGGATTTTTGGTAAATGTGCCATTATTTACGAGTCGGGTGGGCTGAGGGGGACAATAAACTTTCATTTCTGGGAAAGCCATTCATTTTTACTAGACTTTGTAGAACCTATAAGAGCGCGAGGCAAGAAAAAAAAAGAAGGCAAACCAGAAAGTATTTAACAAGCGCAAAAAGTGTTTCCATATTCAGCTGTCACACAACACGGCAATAATGTGAGTACTCCCCTGGGTTGACAACGTCACGCGGGCTGCCATTTGGGCCTGATGTGACACTAATAGCGCTTACTGGAAACATACACAAGCACTGCTGTGTATGTTTCTGAGGGCATGCTAATGACATGAAACCACTTACGAAAGCTCAAACCGTACGCGATGCATAATTCATACTTTTTTTTCTACTTCTTTTGGATTCCTGAGGCTCCGTATCACAAACAGGCATCTTGCTGACACACATGTTATTGGTCAAATGACAATAAACATCTGCCCTGACAAGTCATTCAGTGTCACGTTCAGCCCTCAGATCTCGCTGTTCTTAAATCAAGAGCATAACACGCCAACGGGGTGAAGTAATTCCACTTGTTCTCAATTAGGTTTCTTTTGTTTGAGGAATTCTCTTTTAGAAATGAGAGTCAATACCTTGAAATGAGAGACAGTCCAACAGTAGCATGAAGAAAATGACATTTGTTTCTCGTGATTCTTGAAACAAGTGGCTTTTCTGTTGCACTAATTGACTTATTGAGAAGGTAGTGTTTAGGTCTGGACCCGGTGGACGCTTCCACATCTTGGCAGACGGGCAATTGGACCCCTGTGTGGTATATGGCTGCAGGACAATCCCCATTGTCCTGTTGGATACAAGTGGCTGGAGCCCAGGAACTGCTCTGGACTGGTTGTTGGGCCCTGGCAGCAGAAAATTATAGCTTTGGCCAGGAAAGTCAACCAAATGGGCTGATTCTTCTCATTCAACCCAAAGGACTCCACACAGCTGCACTTTCTTTCACTGCCAGGGAAGAAGACAGTCTGAAAGAGGGAGAGGAGAAAGAGAGGCGGAGTGGGGAACAGTTGGGGGCATTTGGACTGGACCAGCCTCAAAGACCCGGAGGGTTGTTTTCTTTACAAAAAAAGAAAGAAAAAGAGGCAGCTTAGACTCATCTTGGACATCAAACTCTATTTTGGGCTGTGTTTGGACTGTGGGCAATCACACAAAATCCCTCAGAGTTGTTTTCTTTGAGTGATTGGGTACGCTTTTTGCAAAATTACAATCAAAGAGGTAAAATTGTGATGTAGTCTGGCCCCTTTGAGAACATAAAATGTAGCTCAAAACCTCTGTCTGTTTGCCTCTGAGGAAATCTTTCCGCCACTGGCTCCTTGATCTTTATCCACATACCTTGAGTTTTGCTCATTTCCTCATCGTTTTCCATTTAAGTGAGGACGGATATACTTCACAAGCTCACGTGACGCTCCGGGAGTCAAGGCGGGTC
This sequence comes from Haemulon aurolineatum, assembly GCA_038406115.1. Lineage (NCBI taxonomy): Eukaryota > Metazoa > Chordata > Actinopteri > Lutjaniformes > Haemulidae > Haemulon > Haemulon aurolineatum. The sequence goes on from JBCAUF010000042.1 coordinate 15,364,950, forward strand.
ACGGAGAAGAAAAGAGCAGACGTTACAAGGACTTTTCATCTCAGGAGGACATGCAAAGGTGCACTTTAACAGATGAATAGTCTGCTGCTGAAGGTTGAAACACCTGCTCTCAAGATAGAAAACCATTTCACAATGAGCAGAGCTCACCACTACGCCCACCTATAGCTTCCTCCTGAGCTACACGAGTACGTTTTCTCCTCATGAACCATAAGGCGAGAGCTCAGCACACTGCAGCGCCAGAAAAAAACGGAAATTACAAGAAAACAAGAGACATATCTTTACCAGTTTGACAACACATTGACTTGTCAGGGGAAACTGGTTTGCGCTGTGGGCACAAAACTGAACATCAAAACAACAGCGTGCGTGATGTCAATGTGGTATGACAGAGGAAAAACAACACAGCGCCAACCTGGGCTGCAGAGAACGTGCTGCAAATACAGTAAACACAGTCAATAAACAAGCAAATACAGACACAGAAAAACACAACTAATGCACATGTGTGTTTTCTGTACTGCGGCACATTTCTTTAAACTGCAGTTATGTTGTCAGATCGGTGAATGTGCAGCACTTGTTCTGGATGCTAAGCATGTGCTGTCGGATTTGTTTGTTGTTCCTACAGAAATTTACTACCTACATGGAGAGCAGTAATGGAAAAAAAAAAAAGAATCACAGACCGTGGAACAAAAGCGAGACCTGCAGTGGTGCATTCATCAAGTAGTCTGCAGATAACTATAATTTGTAGCGTTCTTCTGGCAATAAAGGCAGGCGATAAAAAAGGTTCAAATTAGAGCTGCAGAAACAGTAAAAGCAGAGTTTTTCACAATAAATCATAACACGCCTACAACGAGGAGGAATTTGACATCGCCATATGCCTTGGGTCGACTGAGGACGGCTCACAAACAAAAGCTCGACATCGTTTAATCAAAACCACGCCACCCATCAATTCACACATCATCAAAAGCTAATTTCCAAAGCCTCGTTTTTACGATAGGCGAGCTGTCAAACACAAAAAGCACCCATGTCAGAAGTGCGTGCTCGTCAACAGCATCTGGAGGAATATCAATACGCCGGAGAGGAGATGCGTCCAATTCGATAAATCTGCGGAGATAAAGTGTGAGAAAAGTGGGCAGGGTCACACGGGCGGCTGGTTTTTGTGTATTGTCCAGGGCCGGACACATGGACTGTGTAATTCTAGTCCAGGAGTGACCACACAGGGCCCGGTTGTGAGGTCTGGGTGTGCTGGAGAATGGAGACAGATGGGACAGGGGCAGGATTTTTTTTTTGCTGAGAGAATGCTTTCCACTGTTCCTACGCTATACAAAGCCCATTGATTTTTTTTTTCCTGCGTTGAGTGAGGAGCTGAGGAATATCTCGTTTCAGCGTCCGCCGCATGGTCATGACACCTGGACCAGGGTCAGGTCCTGTCCTAGGGGTCCCTAGCGGAGGCACGCCGAACCCAGAGGGGTTGGTGGTGGGGTGGGACAACTGGACACGACAAGCGCCAGATTCCTCTCCCAAAGCGTGCCTCGCTCACGCACGTAATGTGTATCGTATAGCCGTGGTCGTCACCTCATTTCTACGGGCTTGATGGCTTTGACCTGTGCTTCTCTCCTTTGCGACGGCTAATGCGCGAGTGGAAAACCAAAACCCTCTCTTCCCATGAGCCCTCTGCACAGACAGAAAGATTGTTCCTCAGGAAACACGGGTCAGGAAGTCAGAGGAGGAAGCTGGCCTTTCGTTCTAAATATAACCCTCCTCTAGAGACCGGCGTGTCAGCAGAGAATTGGACAGTAAATCTCCGTTAAACGCTGACCCCTCACTCTCCTTGTTTGTTGCTATTTTTGCGACCTCGCACTTTTTTTCACTCTCTCTCTCTCTCTTTACCAAAACATCATTATTCCTCTTTTCACCAAAACGACCTTTCGTTTCCAAGACGGTGTTTGTTTTGAACTCCGTGCCGCGCTCGTAACGACGTGACGTGTCAGAGCCGTCCGAACGGGCCAAGCCTCGCGTTGACGCCGCATCCCACCCAGTGTGAGATGAAGGGCAGTGGAAGCAGAGTGGATGGGCATGCTGGAGCGATCCATGGGAACGACATCAGCAAGAGCAGCTGGTGGTTCACCACTAACAATGCTGTGGCTACTCTTATGGACAATTAATCGCTGCTCGTTCTCATTTTCCCCCCCTTCCCTCTCTCTCTCTCTCTCTCTCTCTCTTGCTCCCTCACCCCCTTCCTCTGAGTTTAACCCTGCGAGATGACCACAGTCCTCCCATATGAATTTGGCAAACATACCATGAGACATGAAAGAGGGCAATCATCGCTGTACTGGCTGTCAAAGGCTTAACCGAATCACACAAACTGGGATGTGGGGCAGAGGGAATGTATACAAAGACGAAAACCCACGCGGTGTTGTGGCGTACGTGGGCCGACGCATGACAACATGTTCAGGAGAAATCAAACTTGTGCTATCCGAGACTGCTGATTGCTCAACGAACGGCGGGCTGATTAGCTGTCCTGACAGCGTTTCGAAAGACGTGCACACACGCTGGGCAAAAAACGGGAAGTTATGAGTGTTAAGTAATCTATGGCTTATTATAGGAGTTCAGATGTTTCAACTTTGGCTGACTGTTGAATGTGATATATCATCCTTACAGTGGTGAGACACACTGTAAATAGAGAACAATTTAGAGATAAATGCGACCTTACTTTAGAATTTCCATTTTCACTACATTTATTTTACAAGCTTTAGAGATTTTACACAGAAATAACAACTTTTTTTCAAGTAGAAACTTCTAAATCATCCATTTACATAATTTTTGTTTTGGGATTACAACTTGCATTTCATTACTCAGCCCTGTGTTGTGGAATGATAAATAAATTAACTTTGTACTTCATGGTTAAGTAGTTCAAATTAGCTCTAACTAAAACATAAATATGCATCTGACACACTGAAATGCCTGGAAGAATTACTCAATGTAAAACATATATGATAATTAACACCCAAGAACATATTTTTTTCTGTATATTAAGTACTTTGCAGTGCATTTTGTTGATAAAACTCCATACTTAAGTAAACAATCTGATTTTCCAACACTGCATGCTTTTTTGTCACCAAAACAAACAAAAGACAAAATAAATTTCTTGTGAAGACCTGATGTTCCACTTGCAGTTACTTTCAGTACATTTCAGTGTTATGGAATTGAAAATGCAAGTGTTTATCTGTGTGTGTGTGTGTGTGTGTGTGTGGGGGGGGTGTTTCTTTCCAAAACCGATACCTCAAATGGAAAATAAATGCCAGAATGCAGCAAACAGCTAAGTCACTGGTGTGATATCAACAACCCTATCAATCCCCAGAATATACTTGATGTACCATGAGGCGGTAAAAAAAAAAAAACACTGCTTATTCCTCCTTTAAGATGTCGTTAAACGAGCCTGTGGTCGCCCCTAAGTGGGATGTGGTGCGGCACGGCTCGACGTTGCCGCACGGCGAGCGCGAGCATTCGTTGTTTTGTAGCTGATTAGTCCCTTTGCTTCATAAGAGGCTAGTGAGTTAGTGTGTCAGTGGAAAAGGCTGATTACACAACACACTGGGGCTTGTGCTGAGTCCGAATTCACCTCAAAGCCACACAGGGAAGGGGCTGTGTTTGACTCCGCTGACCCGCTTGTCTAATCATAGAAATTCTCACTCATGGTGTAACCGTTCTGTTAATCTAAATTCCTGCTTTAGGTAAACATGGAGAGACTTTAAATACTGTAGAGCAAGAGCAAAATAGGAAGTGCTGCAACAGGAGGGCAGAGAAAAGGAAGAACTCTGCCCTCTCTTGGCCGTGAGGCGGTACTGCAGCAAACGGTCGCAATTACAGACAACTTCCAACTTGTTGTGTTTCTCTGTGACTTCTTTCATCTCCTGTTCAGTGAGATAAAAATTTAACATCCAGTCATCCCACTTAAACTTTATCAGTGACCTAAAGCTTATCCCCATCCTCCCTTTTGACAGGGGGGGGGGGGGTCACGGGAGTTGACAGCGCAGGAGGCAGAAATCAAACCGTTCATGCTGAGGCCCGAGGAGTGACTAACTGTAGCGGCTCTGACTGATCGGGCCGACGAGCCAAAAGGAGGACAGCCTTGACCTCGAGCAGGACAAATCTGCAGAAATTAACTCGACTCTGTCAACAGTGTGTGGAAAATCCTGACTGAGGAGCCGAGATCTGGTTTGAATGACTGGGCAGGAAAAACCTCATAAATATTTCATCCTTCACTTTTACAAGCTGTGATGGAATATACATATAGTTAGAGTTGAAACAATTAGCCCGTTTATCGATTTGTCACTCTTTATAGTTAGAGCTTTTTATTTGAAATGTGGAGACCAGAGTGAGTGTAAATTCAGATTTTGGACTGTTGGTTGAACAAAACAAGACATCCTGTGCCAGAAAGTGCATTTTCTCCTATTTAAACACTAACTTGGAAAAAGAAACAGAAAAAAAATCTTCTTACAGTAAATGTCAGTATTAATGTCAAATGCCACCTTTGATTGAACAGTGCATATCCTGTTTAGTGAGTATGCTCACGCAAAGACCTGCCTACACCTTAAAATGTCACCAGATCCCATTATAAGGCTTGATCTCAACTTTTTCAACAAGAAAGAGAAGTTTTTAGAGGAGAGACGGGGCTGAAATCTGCAAAATATAACAACAATAAAAGCTAAGATGTGTAAGAAGTTTTGCTTGTGCTATTTTGTGCTGGATTTGAGTTGAAGTCAGTAAATTTTGTAGCAAAACAACATGTTAAAAAGTAAAAAGCCAAGCAGTGTGCACTTAAATTATGTCTGGAAACAAGAACACGTCTGACACTATCCTCTGAGAGTAGACTTTTTTTTTCTTCTTCTTCTTTTTTATTTTTTTTTTAGATTTTTATTTTGGCAGGAAACAGGTGCCTCCTCCTAAACCTGGAAGGATAACTGCATCGCACAATATCGAGCCGGCACAATACATCTGAGAGTATTAAAGTAAACAACCGCGGCGTATGAGGCTTCTCGAGGCCAAGGTCCAGCGAAGAAGACATTTCCACCGGAGTCAGCGGCTTGTTGTTGGGTTTTTCGAGCCGCGCTGCATGCTGACCTCGCCGAGTTCAAATCTGCACGAGAATCTATTTGCTCTGACATCACAGAGCCGCCCCCGGTTCACTTTGCGGGACCGAAATAAAACTCTGGTTTCTGTTAAATGTGCGGCACGTCGTCCTTTTAGATCACTTCACACCAGCTAGAGGTTGTTTTACGTCGCTGGGGGTGACTGCTGTAGGGAGACAATCGATCTGATCTACTTAATCAATCGGCGACAGGGCCTTTGAACTGCAGACGTGATTTCCAGCAAGTCTGTCATCCCACCCTGTCGTCTGTGAAAACACTCCAGGGGGAGATTACTCCACACAGCCAGGGCTCGTAAAAACTCTTTTTATGTTAAAACGCACACCCTCCACTGTTTGCTGACTGGGTCCAAAACATCCCAGTGATTGCATAAAGTTTTAGAGCTACTTTTTTTTTAATGCACCAGGAGGACGAGGAGGAGGAGGAGGAGGAGGACACCCTTACAGTTCCTAAAGGTCACACCATTAAAAAGTGAGTGGTCTGTTTGAAACTCGGCTGAATTCAACATTTCAGCTTGAAAAAAAACAGAAAAAACAACTTCCCCTGCCTCCTCCACGGCTGCTCAGTGAGACAAAGCTCTCCACCCCCCTGTGTGGCTTCTGTATAGGCAAAGAAGAGGAAGGGAAGGGAAAAGGGAATGTTTTGCCTCTCTCTCTCTCCCCACCCCTCTTCCCTCACCTCCCTGGGGCAGCGCTGTGTAGTAATAAACGTCCCCCGTAAATCTCCCCCTCACGCCATCGTCCCCTCCTCCAGCTCCAACTCCTTTTTTTTTTTTTGTTAACAGCTTCTTTTCTTCTCCCCCCCCACTCCCCTCCAACCCTTGCCTTTCTTTTTTTTTCTCCCCCTCTTCTCTTTTCTGTTGCAACCCAACCCTGACATTGACTCTGCACATGGCCGATGGCTGCTCTGTCATGGATTTAGAGGGCGGGGAGGGAGGAAGACGATGGACCACAATAGATTTGTATAGGTTTCACTCCTCTCTCTCTCTCTCTCTCTCTCTCTCTTTCTCTCTCTCTGCAGCCCAGCTCTTTCATATGTGGCTGCGAGCGTCATTGTGACTGGCTGTGGTTGAATCTGGTGAGATCACTCATATATCAGGTTATCGCCTACCTGATGGAATGACACGTACGTCCAAGCAGATATTCAGAGAGCAGGTAGGGAAGAGGAGAGCAGCTGTAATACAAACAGAGAGAGAGAGAGAGAGAGAGAGAGAGAGAGAGGGAGGTTTAATGGGGAAATAACTGTGGTGGGGAAAGAGTTAAAAGGCTGGCTGCCTGAATTCACCGGAAAGTCCCACAAGTGACGTTACAGTCCAGCAATTAAGAGTAAATTAATTACAGAGTAGTGGATGGTAGCTGAAACCCTGAGGATAGTGTAGCGCCTCCCAGTAAACAACTCCAGACTTCCTTAAGAAAAAGACGGAAATAAGATTGTAGTCTAAGTTTACTCACTGGACTTTAAAATCAACTGATAGATTCTTGGTCCTATTGACCTGGATTTACCTGTAAGTCAAAGTTAACATGCTGTCTCTCAAGTGACAATAAAGTGAATGAACAGTAGCTTAAGTGTAATAGGTTACTTGTTATATAGCCTATAATCCAATGTCTATACTACTCTGAGACTGTTTAAGGACCAAACTTCCTTCAGACATAAAGCCTATTTTTGACTCTGGACTTCTTACTTTTATTTAAATAAGTTTACTTGTACATTCATTTTAATGTCTAACAAAGTTAATAAACAGAACATGTACAGCCTATTAAGTTGTTTTACATTTACTTTCCAGTGTTCAAAGTTGTCCGGTAAACTAATAAACAGTCTTAGAATAAGAGTCACAGATTTAAGTTATTTTGACTGTTGCTCAGAATAAAATAAAAGCAGTCTGTTTAGTATTCATGCTGCGTGCAACAGTGTAGTAATCTCAAACAAACTGACAAACCACTGCAAGTTTGTCCCCGCAGAAGAGGAAGGGAAAAAAAAGGAAAAAAAAAAAAAAAGTTAGCTGAAAGTTAACGCCCAGCGCTTGAGGCTCCTCCTGCAAAAGGATTATAAAGCAAATGTCGGGGCTGGTGCAGGGCAGAGGGGGAGTTCTGCTGGGTCAAAAAATACACAGGAGCTGCAAATCAGAAACTCAGCAGACCTGCGCAACTTTTCTAACAAGCACAGTTTTTTTTTTACTACTTTTTTTTTTTTAAAGAAATTCTGGTCGGTGCAAAGATGACCACAGCCGTGGTGTCGCCTTTCTTCGACTTCGAAGTAATGAACAAGGTAGTTTATTCCTCTCTTTGGTTTCTTTTTCTTTCTTTTTTTTTGCTCTGTTGAAGTCTTGTTAGCTGCAGCCTGTTAGCAGCTGTGCAGGAATGATGAGCTGCATGCCCGCGGCCCTCTGTGAGTGTGTGTGCGTGTTACGGAGGATGTTTTCGTTTTTTTGCTGTTTTGACGCGTTGATGTGTTTGTTTTACCCTTTGTTTTCTGTCTAAAAGTCGTCTGAGTTGTCTTAGAAAGTAAGCCGAATTCAAGCGGTGACTTTATATTAGTTGTTGAAGTGGGCAACTTTGAACATAATCAACATGCGCCACATCCTCTTGGTTAAAGTTTGTAGAAATGCTTGTTTTGCTTACCGGGTTTGGTGCCGTTTTTTAACGCCAGCTTTCTTTTTTACATGAGGGGCAGTTTTGCGCCACTTTTTTTTTTTCTTTTTTTAAATACTCCCTCACAAAAGCAGCCACATGCTCGCTAATCATTGACCAGATTTGAGCAGACTTTTACCCTAAGACACCGCTCCTATGATTTTAAACCATGTTTTAATGTTAATATTTGTTTAAAATACGCGTGTTTTCAGAGTCCATAACTGTTCTCCGCTTGGTTAACGCTACTGCACTGTTTTGCCTTTGCATACATTTTCATGCCTTCAGTATCAGATTTCTTCACAAAACAGCGGGCTTTTTTCCCCCTTCTTTTTTTTTTTTAAAGTTGTTTGTAGCTTTTGTATTCATGTAAATCAATGATTAGCCCCTGTCATCTCCTCCTCGAGTTTTGGAAGTGTATTGAAAAGCAGGTTTTTTTGTTTTTTCTTTCCCTCTCTCTCTTGTAATTCAGCAGGATGCTTTTGCCACTTTCATTATCTTTCAAATGATGCAGCCCCTTTGTAGCCACTAGCAGCCCTCTGGCCTCTCATGTGCTGCTGCTGCTTGCTGCTCCATTTACTAAACAGGCACACATTCCTAACCAGGGCAACTTGCCAAACCAGCTGCTGTTCTATAGGCCTGTATCCGCTCATGTTGTCAGAGCCAAAAAGAACACAGTCATGCAAGAGGAGGCTGTGGAGGGTTTTTTTTCCCTCTCTCTCTCCCTCCAGCCCACCAGTTCTCTCTAAAATCAGGACCACATTGACTGTCTGTCTTGGTGAATATGTAGAGTATGTATTTTTTTCCTAACGAGCTGTATTCCTTGTGTCTCTGCAGAACAACAAACTGCTCAGCTACAACAACAACCTGGGGGCTCCCCATCCCATGTCTGTCCCTTGCACTGGCACCAATGTGCCCATCTCCAGCCCCGCCGGAGCCCTGCTGGACAGGAAGGCGGTGGGATCTCCCTCAGTGGGAGGCGTGTACCAGCGGCGGCACTCTGTCAGCAGCACGAAGTTCAGCCAGAACCAGTTCCTGAACAGCCTGAAGGCAGCGGACCACTCCTCACTCATCTCAGGGGTTGGCAATGCCAGCAACAACAAGGAGAACCGCCTGCGAGACCGCTCCTTCTCCGAGACGGGCGAGCGTCTCCTCAACAAGTGCCTGGGCCCTGCCAGTCCCACCGGAGGCAGCAGCCAAGTGAACTCCAGCCGTTACAAGACGGAGCTTTGCAGGCCCTTCGAGGAGAATGGCTCCTGCAAGTACGGCGACAAGTGCCAGTTTGCTCACGGGATCCATGAACTGCGCAGCCTGAGCCGCCATCCCAAATACAAAACTGAGCTGTGCCGCACCTTCCACACCATCGGATTCTGCCCATACGGGCCTCGCTGCCATTTCATCCACAACGCCGAGGAGCGCCGTGGACCTCCCCAGCAGTCCTCCCCTCTTAACTCTTCCAACAAGATGGAGAGGCCTCGGCTGCAGCACAGCTACAGCTTCGCGGGCTTCTCCACCTCAGCTGGGCTGAGAGACAGCCCCACCTCGGTCACCCCGCCACCCATGTTCTTCCCCGATGAGGTCCCCGACTGGCCCAGCAGTAACCCCTTCACCTACTCCAGCCAGGAGCTGGCCAACCTGTTTGGGCCCAGCCTCAGTGCCGGTCCTGTAGGCACAGAGCCCAACACCCCCGTACCCCCCTCTCCAACAAGCACGCCTTACTTTTTCAGACCCATGTTGGAGTCCCCTCAGATGTTCGAGTCTCCATCCAGCCCTCCCGACTCTCTGTCAGACCAAGAGGGCTACCAGAGCAGCTCTGGAGGCAGCCTGAGCGGCTCCGAGTCCCCCACGCTGGACACCACCCGCCGCCTTCCCATCTTCAGCCGCCTCTCCATCTCTGACGATTAGACTGCACGCAAATCCACCAGTGACTTTAAAAGTTCGATGACACAAAGAGAACACGGCACTCCCCTCTACCTCTGCCCCCCCTTGCCCCCCAACCTTTTTCCGACGCTTCCCCCCTGTCTTCCCTGACACAAGAACACCGTGTTAGTTCCTCGTTAGCATTGTAAGGACGTAGTCAATTAAGGGAACTCAAATTATCATTTCATCCCTGTCAATTCCGCACAGCAAGTTTTTAGAAACGTACCCTGCCATGTGTCATAGTGCCAAAAAAAAAAAAGGAGAGGAAATTGAACAATGAAAATCACGAGAACAAGAATTGACTGTTTTGCCAGGTGCCACTTGTTTTTACTTTTCTTCTTCATTTGTTCTTGAATGTGTAGCAGCACAAGTGGCCTTGGAAAGGGGAGTGCATTGCACTAGCCCCCAACCCCCCCTCCTCCTTCCCTCCCTCTCTCCCTCCCTACCCTCCTTCTTTCCACCCTCCCTGACGATACCACTTCCCCCGAGCTAGCTAGAGGGTGCTCACTAACGTAACTGTAGATCTACCGCAGCCGTTTTTTTGTTTTTTTTTACAGACTGAGTTAAGACAAAAGGAGAAAAAAAAATAAAGACCCTGAAAAGATATGAATAGTTTTTAAAAGAGGAAAAAAAAAGAAAAAAGTGCCTGGGGCGGTTTCTGCATGTGTTTAGGGTGAATGGACTACTGTTTGTTTTTGGTTCTTTCTCATTTGACCCCCCCCACCTGCCCCCCCATCCAGGCCGACCCCCCCCACCTCAGCCGCCTCATCTGCATGTATCCCTGCACACACACACACACACACACACACACACACACACACACACATCATCACAAACTTTTTTCTTTTCTTATATTTAATTTGCAGCTCGTCAAACGATGATTAAATGAAGCACGATCGATACAAACGATCTGAACAGGATGTTTGTTTGTTCAAAATGGGATCTTGAGAAAATAATAAACTATTTTATGTTGGACTCATATTCAGGTTGTGAAGAGATGAAGTTTGGCCCGCTGGGTTTGGGGACCCTCCAGAAAGTGGAGATCTGCAGATAAACAGCATCTGTTAACGAGGAGGAGCTCAAAAAAACAAACAAAAAAAAAACAGTTTTTGGCTGAATTATGATTCTCATTTTCATCCCTACCCCTTAAAGTGATAGTTCACCCAAAATTAAAATTTCACTCATTACATAGTGGATCTCATGTCAGCTGAGAGCTGGAGCAACTTTTAGACTTACCGCTGCTTTCTTTGAGTTTCACGGGGCTCCACCCCAAACAAGGATTTAGGGTTGTTTTTCCGGAAAAATTTCTCATGTCGGGGCTTCAACACAAGACGGACATTACAGACGAGCGATATGGAGATTTTTGGACGGTGTTTTATGTGTTTTTGGACGAAGGAGGTTGAACCCCATTTATGGCCATGCAGTGCAGCACCGAGCCCCGTGAAACTGAAAGAAAGCAGCGGTGAGTCTAAAAGTTGGTCCAGCTCTCTGCCAACATGGGATCCAGTTTGTTATGAGTGAAATTTGAATTTTGAGTGAACTATCACTTTAACCCTCGCCCTCGCTCTCCCCCTCTAAACGGAGTGTCAAACCGTAGGGCTCGAGTGTCTGCTAAGAAACAGGACACCTCTTCGAGATCCTCGTACGTCATCGCCACGGCTGCTGCCGGAAGAGTTCACGATGCCGTCTCCGGAGCTCAACGTTATGTTAGAGACGGAGCGGATGCACGTAACGTTACACAACGAGTCACATTTGTAATAAAACTGTCTGTAATACATCGACGCGGCCTTAAACTAGCGGTTTTCATATTTTATTTGCTGCTTCCCTCGCTATGTTGACGGTATTTCGCAGCAATTCCTCTAGCCTCGTTTTCAAGTGTGCCCCTGGAAAATCTCCGTTTGAAGGGCCACAGAGCCCGACCACTTCCCCCTGACCCTCGGTCTGAACTGGATCCGGACTCCCCGACCCCTTCACGTGAACGTGCAAAGCTAAGGGGGAGGGCCAAGGGGAGAATCAGAACTCAGCCTCTGTGTCCAGACACTGAGAGAGGAGCAGAGAGGAGCAGTGAGGAGCAGAGAGGAGCAGAGAGGAGCAGTGAGGAGCTCCTCTCTGCAGACCGATCCTCCCTCAGCGTGTGATGGATCATAAAAGGTGACATCTTCATCACAGACGAGCGTACACAAATCACATGAGCGTGTGCATCATAATCATACGTTTATCAATACGGAGGCCTCACAGCTGCTTCTAATTAGACGATGCTATTTATTGATACACTGAATCAATACATTAATCTGCTGTAATTCATCACCGGTGTCTGTTGGAGGGGTTTCATATTTCTGCCCCTTGGACGTGTTTATGATGATCACACACACACACACACACACACACTCCGAGCCGAGTCGAATGGAGTCAGCCGGCAGAGAGGTGGAGGGTTCGACTCCCGTCCTCGTGAAGACCCGATGCAAGCATTATTGATCCAAGAGGAGGCGTGCTGCTGACCTCGGATCAGTTCTGACGGGAACTCGGTGGCCGAGTCGTCGCTTTGACTCCCTCAGCTTCAGAGTCTTCGGTGGAATAATGGCATGTCGCAGACTGCAGGTCGTTAAAGAGTTTGGGAGAAACGAGAGCGAGAGAGCGAGCGAGCAGATTTCATTAGCACGTCTGCACACAGTAATCCCACAGATCACATTTCTGACTGCAGTTTGAGGCAGATAAACACTCGTCTGTGCCAGATTACACTGTGAGCGTCACCTCGCCAGCTCGCTGCCTGTGGGAGCTGTGACTCCTCTCTCCTGTAAACAAGAGGACTTAAAGGGGATTGTGCTTATCCAGATTAGCTAAGTCTGCTGTAGTCAGTCTCTCTCTCTCTCTCTCTCTCTCTCTCTCTCTCTCTCTCTCTCTGGTCAGCAGCAACTGGTGGCATGTTGCAGA
>JBCAUF010000042.1:15998426-16009918 GCA_038406115.1 Haemulon aurolineatum
TCCTTGGGTTAAGGTTTTGACCTGAACACAAGGGTAGGGTTAAGGTGTGTTAACAGAATACTGAACTGGGGGACACAACCCCTTGACTGCAGTAGATTGTCCTAAAACGCTGCTCCTTCAACCCTCTTTGACTTAAACAGAGCAAATGCACCGGTTCACTCTTTTGTACTGGCTGAGCAATTGCCGTTAACAAGTAACAGGTGTGGGAATGCATGTCCAATAGAAAACAAATCCACCTTAAAATTCAAGATGCATAATTTCTACATAAATATGGATAATGAACACCGGATGTATAAGTAAATTGATCATAATGCACAAGAAGGACATGAGCTGTTTTACTTTCTTACTCCATTCCTTAAAGAAGTGAATGTGGACAACAAAACAAACTTTTTTTTCCATGGTCAGGGTGTAAACTGTTGCTTATTGATATCTTGCAGTTTATCTGTCTCATGCTTCATGTTTTAAGCATTTCATTTCTTGTTACTGTTTCTTTTAAATCTTTTCCGCCCCTTTAAGAACCCACTAACACTTTACGAGGACTCATCTCTCTCACACCTGTTACTCGTTACCAATTAAAGCTCCTCCAGTATAAAAGCTAGTGTTGACGCAGCTGCTCTGCTTTGCATTCTTGATGAGCTGAGGAGCTGAAATGTGTGAATTAAGCCGAACTACTTGTTGATGCGCACTTAATGTTCTCTGACAGCATATTTTTATGTTGTGTTTTTTTAACTTTTTGATGCCAGTGTCATTTGTGGGAAATTTGCGTATCATGCGGGAGGTGGCCTTGGCAATTTAGGATGAGTCCCTTTCTGTAAAAACCATTAAAACAACATTTGATTTAATGACAATGCATGTATGCAGGGAAATTAGTGGATTAATGGGTTTTAAATGAGTTTGACTCGGGACAATGTGCTCACTGTGTTCATTGTATTATCCTTAAATTGTCCAAGGAGGGCAAAGCTTTGGGACAGAATTGAAATCGCTGCTGTCCTTTTTGAAAATAAATTAACCCTCAAAATATGAATAAATGCAAGAAAATAAGTATATAAATGTTTATTTCAAAACATGAGAATGGTCATTATGATAAAATTCAATAATATGCTGATACAATTTTTATAAGGGGTAAATTTAAAAGTATTTGTTTAAATATCCAGTACCACAAGCTCTTTCTCAAGACCTAAAATATATATTTTTTTCCTCATAGACACCATGGCATGTGAACACAACCACTTCACACCACAGCAAAGTTTGAAACGTTTAAATGTACACCAGTACCATCCGAGAAAAAAAAAAGCCTAAAGTCCTGTTCCAGTAATACCAGTGTCTGCGTCTTAGACCTGTGGGCCAGTCAGATTTCCCAACACCTGTTTGAAGTGTTGAAACTCACACAATATTGAGTTTCACAATCCTATTACATGACAGTGCATTGTATAGTGCTGGAGTGATTTCATAAAGGCCTTCTTTCCCAGGGTCCAGACAACAACAGAGCAACACGCAGCCTCCACCTGTCGCCGTTCCTTCAAGAGTCAATTGCTTTACATTTATTTGTTTCAGCGGGTTTTTGCCCGAATAAAACCTCAATCCGTTAACTCTCCATTGTCCATAGCCGCGGGAAGCAGGGATGCAGCTCCCTCTGGTGGCCGCCTGAATAACTGAATGAGAGTCCCAACGCAAACGGCCCCTGAATAGCCCTCCCTCTCCCATCAGTCATTCCAGATTATTGATATGAGGCATGAAATTTACTTCACTTGGTTTTGGTAGAAAACAAACCAGAAAATATGCTTTATCTGAGTAGAAACTGTGTAGAAGTGTACGTCTATTTCAATCATTTAAAAAAAACAAAACAAAAAACAACATGAGGTCTCACTTATCACAGCACACTCAGCTCTGCGGGGAGCAAGTCAATTGTTATCTTCCTTACTGTGTGAAATCATGCGCACTGCAGTCACTGAGCAGCAGACTGTTGCCAGACTCAAGTTCCTTCAGTGATGAATACGGTGAACACATTCACTCCAGAGTGATGGCACTTGTTTACGGGCCAGACACACAAACCGGCAGATATGCGACCGCTTTGAGCTGTCTGGGGATTCGGGCGGATCAGATAATCAAAAAGTTCTGTGAAGTGACTTTGAGAATGTCTTTTTGTCCCAAAGTTTTGACATCAGTGACAGCACTTTGGGAAATGGAGACAAGTTTGAGCACAGACACCCTAATCCACACCTCGGACTAATGTTGCTGCAGGTAATGGCGGATACATTAAATGCTAAGGGAGTCCTGCAAGTAATGAGATGGGCCAGCTGTGATTTCCCCCTAGAAGGAAAAAAAAACACCTTACACCTGCAAGAAAGGGCCAGGACTTTAATTAAAGGGGGTACTGCAGTGATTTAGTATTCATGGCCATTCATAAAGTTGGGGGGCTCACAAGAGACAGACAGTTAAAAAAGGATGATCAAAACTAGACCAGCAGAGGCTGATACAACCTGACTTTAAGCATCGGTCCAACTGCAAAAAACGCTGGACCCTTCGTTTCCCATTAGCGTCTTTATTTTTTTATTAGACTTCTTCAACTTAACCCACTTTTATATTTAAGAAAATAGTTCTTTGACAGTTCTACAGTCTCCAAATGATGAATTGTCGTCAGGGGTTGTTTAAGTTAATCTCTGAGCCACAGGAGGCACTTTACTGCATTCACAGGATGAGTAGTGCTCATGACTGTTACCATTATGTCTAACTAGCTATGGAGTTGTCCTTTGTTTTGCCCATGCTGACAGTGATAAAAGGTATCAGTGTGGACAAAACAAATTAAATGGCATTAAATCATGACTTAATGAAACCTAGCAGACGTAAAATGTGCTGGAGGTGTGCATTAGGGTCTAAACGGCTTGAATCCATTCCACTCCAGACAGCATGACAGACCTCGCACCGCTCATGTGAATTTTCCAGACTTAGCATCCTGCCGCTTTTTATAGGGAGCCCATCAAATCACAGGAAAATGACTGTCTCAAAGAGTCTGTTTGGGAATGGCTCAGTTTGCAAGACAAGCGTCCCAGTTTTAGCACATTTTACGAGGGTGAGAATTTGCTATAAAAATATCCAAAGATGCCTTTTTTCTTTTTTTTTCACACATAGCGGCATTAGACTTGTAACAGTGGTGGGGCGATACACACAGGGATACAAGGTATAAAAACACAAAAGGCTTTTTTGAACTTTTATGGGATACACTGATTTAGGGCTGTACCACTTACTCTCCACAGTTTCATCCTTTTATCATTCACATTTTTGGGAAATTATTACTAACTACCTAAAATATATAGTTTTATTTTTATTTTTTTGCATCTTCACTTCCACTCGGTTAACACGGATGTTGCATGTGCATTTTCAAATAGTTTCGTTTGCGGGCTAACTTTGATTTTTCTGTGCTCTTGTCGCTGCCGTGTCTATGTGCTTGCAGGCCTCCTCAGCCCGTGTGACAGGCCACACTTTTTCATTCAGCTGATGGGCTCGTGTTTGTCAGACAGCTGTCGTTGATGGTTCCTCATGCGAACCACTGGTCTCCCCAATTAGCACTGTGATTTGGGCATCGCCAGATGGCCTGATCTGTGAGAGTATACTGAGATTTCACTGAAACGATGTCTGCTTCCCATTCCACAAGATTACATTGCTTATTTATGATTTCATGGTTCATGGAGACATTTTACTAGTTCTGCAGTTAAAGGTTTTTAGTCGTCGTTTTAAGCGAGTGTGGAAATAACTCTTGAGTGTGAAAATTATTAGGTTGCAGTAAGTAATGGTGTGAGTTAACATATACTGTAATTTTTCAGCAAGCGTCCCCTAAACTGAACTCCAACAAAGCCATCTTCCCACGGCTATGCAAGCACCAACTGTTCTACGCCCGCCGCAATCCAACAACATCGCGGGGCTTCAGAAAGACAATCAAGTCGATTGGTTGGCTTTTGTCCTCTCCAAAGTGTTCAGAGTGCTCGACAGGTTAGCCTTCTGTCTGTCCAGGCTAGAAGTGTTCCGCGATTGGACAGTTATGTTCCCAGCACCGGGCTGGTTGACTCGACTTCGCTCCAAACTGGTGGAAGTGCGCGACTGGACAGTCCTCTCTCCCGTCAAAGTGTTGACAGGGCGTAATTGGTTTGCTCTTCCTCTGTCCAAACTGTTCACTGTGTTTAACTGGCTGCTTCGCCCATGCTCCAGAGCCACAGGACCGCCTGATTGGTTAGCCCGCCCTGTCTGTTGATTATTCAGGGTTTGCAGTTGGCTGGTCCTGTCTCTGTCTGGGAGCTTGGGCTGAGTGGAGCTACTTCTGTCCGTGTTAATAGTCTGTATCCTCTGTCTGTCCCGCTCCCGCTCCAGACTGGTGTCCCTGCGAACAAGTCCGCTCCTCTCTCGATCCAGGCTGGTCTGGATCTCGGCTCTCCTAGCCAGGGCCTCCCTCAGCTGGGTGCGGAACGTTTCGATCTTCCCCTGCAGATCCTGGAGCTCCCCTTCCCACATGCTGGTCTGAGCGGCTCTGCTTCCCAGCGGAGAGAGCACCAGGCCGGTGGAGGCAAGCGTCGAGACGGGGCCCCCGTTGACGTGGAGGCTAATCTGCGGGGGCGCGGCGAAACCGCCCAAGTTGCCCAACCCCAACCCGAGCCCGGGGCGGCCGACCATGCCGGGCCTGCCGCGCACCGAGGCGGTGTGCGTGCGCAGGCGGTAGCTGTGCAGGGTCTCCAGGTCAAAGTGCACGCGTTTCTCCTTGGGCTCATGGGACGGCGAGGAACTGCCGGTGTCTCCAGCTGTAGTGGAAGCATTGAGGGACGTGGGAGGAGATGGGGGAGGAGGCTGATGCTGTTTCCTGTGCAGGGTGCAGTTCTCTGAGATACAAGAGGAGGGGCTAGTGAAAGAGAGGAAGATCACAGCAAAGGGCATACATCCAGTGAGAAATGTTGTACAGGAGTATGCATGGATACATTTTACTACAAGCAGACTGCAAACACAAAATATACTGTAACATTTACTGTCTAGTGCAGACTAAGCAACACTATTTGACTTAAATCATCGTCATGCAACTTGATTTTTAAATAAATACAACGATCATGTCTGTTTAAGATCTACCAAAAGGCTGTCACTGCAAAAATCTGCATCTTAGCAAGTTAAGAAATCCCAGTATGGCTTTTCTGACCTCTTTCTATAATACAAAATGACTAATTTTAAAGAAACAGTTTGACATTTTGGCAAATCTGCTCATTCGCTTTCTTGCAGAGAGATGCAAGATTAGTCTGTGCGGTAAATGTTAAACAGTCAGCAGCTTCTGAAGACAGATTAAACAAACAAGATACTTTGTTCCCAGTCTTTATTCTAAGCTGGAGCTGTGGGTTCACACTTGACATACAGACATGAGAGCGATTTCTCATCCAACTGTCGGCAAGAAAGCAAATAAGTGTTTCCCAAAATGTCAAACTATTCTCTCGAAACGACTGCTTTTCAGACAGAAATAGTGTCAAATCTTTCAAAGAAGTAAATTTTATGATGTATTTCAAATGGAAGGTAAAAATTAGGTAAGCGGAGTCAGCGAGGGACTTCATTACTTTTCGTCAAGGCCGGTCAGTTCCTTCCCAACATCCTCGTACGTGGTGTGGAGGGCTCTGTGTATTTTCTGCGAGAAGCATGAGAAGCATGAGAAGAAAAGGGAGAAAAAAAAGACATAAAAGAGCCACTGATTAGTGAATGTGAAATTTACTATCAATTCATCAGCTCCGAAATAACTGGGGGAGAGAATGAATTTGAATTTCTAACAGTCATTATTCTGCCCAGTTGTACGGAACATCTGTGACAGCTATTCATCACAAAAAAATGTGCTGCTCCTTTGAATAATTTAATCAAATGATCACGATTCAGTGAAAGGATCTTTTCGACTTAAAATTGTGAGAGGTTAAAGTGTCACTTACTGAAACTCTTTTTGATGCAGCGACCAAAGAGCTTTAGTTAGGCTGAAATAAGTTTTATGGTGACAATGGTTTCATTTTTTTTTTTGCCCAATACATACATCTGAAGATGTCTGGAGTAAAGGGACACATTCACTCTCAATGGGGATTATCTCGAGACTAACTCAGATGCCATGCTCTCAGATAGCTGAGCTGGTTTCGTGATTAATGCTGGGGGCTGCCCGGGAGTGGTTGCCCTTTCAGGGGGATGCAGCAAACAAATGTGAGCAGTCTTGATATTCACACTGCTAGTTCCATTATTCACTCAACAATATTGCCACGGGCACCTCATTTGGTAATGGCTGGAGTTTCATAAACAACAAAATGTGACCTTTAAATCCCCAATTTGTGCTTCCTTTGGTGTACACACTAATTCTACAGTCTAATTGCAAAAAAAAAAAAAAAAAAAAAAGGCCTCTGCGGATCTTATTTATCCATCTCCTTCGGTCTTTTCTTTACAAAATAACAGATTTGAATTGCATGTTGCTTTTTTCCCCCAAACTACTTTGCATTGAGTGAAATGTGATGCAAGACAGGCATCTGATTAAAAAGGAACTTTTAATGATCTGTATAAGATGTTTAGAAATCAACTGTGTCAGAGCAGAAAAGACTAAACAAAAGCACAAAGACATATTGTGTGGTCATGGACTTATTATAAAGCACGGCCAATGGGAACCGTTTAAGAACTTTATGCTTAATTAACTAATTAATTTGAAATATTCAAGTTAATCTGTAGAGGATAATTAAAGCATTAGTGAGTTAATTAACAGTACTTAATTAGCATGAATACATTTAACTTTAAGTTAAAGCTGTTTAATTGAAATCTGTCCTATTAAACATAATATAATTCAGTTTTAAGGAAAACATGAGTTATTTTCTTAAGTGTTACTACTGGTCTCTAACAGTAGAGGGCGTAAGTAACCTGCAAAACAAGGGTTAACTGGAGTGGGGTAAGGACATCTCACCAACAACAGTATGTGTGTGTGAGAGACTGTTCTCATGTCTTTGTGTGTGCACCTACACATGTGAGTACATTAGGGCCTATGTGCATTTTTTTTGGGGGGGGGGGGTGTCTATACTCAAGTGAATAAGAGACTTAGCATGTGCATGAATCCATGCGGCGTGCACATATTCACTCACCTGGCTGGTGTGCAGCCAGTACTGCAGTGTTTGCGTGCGCCGGAGGCGGGGTATGACCAGGTGATAGAAGGTGTGTTCACCTGCCAAGGTCAGCAAGGCTCCGCCCACCCCCATGCACAGGAGCACAAACAGGCCTGAAAAATGCTGGATCCCCATCTGTAGAGTCTGTGTGGGCGATGACAGGGAGAAAAAGAGAGGGAGAGGGAGAGATTGGGGGAGTGACACAGATTAGTTAAGACTTAAGCTGACAGAGAGGAAAACACGGAGATTGATGATTTATGTTTACATAATTACTATTTAGGCCACTTTTTGTGAGTGCGCAATTGATATTCTGCTGTTGTACATCTAGTTTGGCTGTGTAAGCCCAGAAGAATGGAAATAAAGAGGAGAGGGCAACAGCGTAAAAGACACGTTTGGATAGAAAAGGAGGCGGCGAGGCAAGGCAGCGGCGAGAACGAGCACAAAGAGCTGACGGGGGCGAGGCAAAACTCAGAGTAATAGAAAGAAACAGCAGTTAGCGCGGAGATGGTAAAAAGAGGCGACGGTTAATTGAAGAGCAGTTTGTTCCCATTTGCTTCGCCCACATTTCCCCCTGACATAATGTCTATCTCTTATGAGGCTTTCATGGGCCTGGAGGAAGCGAGAGACGCAGCAGCGGCGAGGCTCCTCCATTGCTCTCTAATCGCGCTTCCTTCACCCGGCTCGTTCCTGCGCTCTGCCTCTGATGGCAATTAGCCCCACGCTGACTCGGCAAATTCATCAGCGACAACACTGACCTCCTTTTGCTCCCGATCCAGAGGGCAAGATCGCTGCCCGACGCCCACATTGTTTGAGAGTAGCCCACACTCTTGGGCTCCTGAACGGGATGAATAGTAATAACTTCCCGATGCAGGGGGAAGTTAAGGCTTTTCGTTTCATTGGAGAAACCTATGACTGTGTAATTGCATTTGTTGCTGTAATATGATTCAACTTTGAAGTGGGATTTAAAACGGGATGGCCATAGGGAGTTGAGCGGGTTCTCTGCTCACAAACAAGAGATATAGATACAGACAGTGTGCTCTGTCTAGAGATTCCCAGTTCTTTAAAAAGAATAAGAGGAGGGAGGGGCGAGAGCTGAGAGTACTCTGCTGTAACACACACGAGACACAAATAAGTATCGACACTCAGACAGTACGTGCCTGTAACTCTGGGTAAGGTCGGTAAATAGGCCTGAGTTTGTGATTGTATGTCTTTGTCTGTGTTTGCGTGTGTGTGTGTGTGCGTGTGAATGGTACGGTCAGAGTGCGTGCGCTCAGTTGGCAGGCAATCCTCTCCGTCTCCCAAAGGGACTCCTTTTATAGGAGCTACAGAGGGCTTCGCTTTACACACCGAACACGTACGCAATACACGGACGCGCTCGCCCCGCCAATGACTTACCTCAGTGACTGCAAAGACTCGCTTCCCGCAGGGCACCACCTTATACCATTTGTCATGTAGCATGTCCATGAAGCCGTCAGACTTGTAGCGACTCACGAACTCCGACACATTACGGGTTAGAGGAGAGCCCTGGGGCAGGCCTATGCCGTAGCCTGAAAGAGGAGACAGAGGACACGTGTGAATACACATGCTATAGGTGGCCGAATAAGAGAGGAAGAGACTAGAAACTGAAGTCTAACTTGATGTTGTGGTGCAGGAAACCACCAGCTAGATGCACTTAGCCAAAGGGCAGATGCCCTCCGGAAAAAAGAAGATTTGAATTTAGGGGCTTCAGTCGAAATCAGATGAAACACATTTTCTGATGTGCAAATATGTTGTTGCGTGCTCTTGCTGGTTTAGTATTTATGTTTACCGAAACAAACCACAAAAAACATGAGAACTGCAGAA
The DNA here is from genome assembly GCA_038406115.1 of Haemulon aurolineatum. Classification (NCBI taxonomy): domain Eukaryota; kingdom Metazoa; phylum Chordata; class Actinopteri; order Lutjaniformes; family Haemulidae; genus Haemulon; species Haemulon aurolineatum. The sequence continues at coordinate 16,007,405 of JBCAUF010000042.1, forward strand.
TCCAACTTCTAGAGGATCAAGTGGGATTTCAAAGTGATCATGGTCCGTGTTAGACCACAAACTGAACCCGAACAAATATCACGCCGTGGTCTTTCATGACGTGCAAGACCTGCAAATGTGACGCTATAGGCGGGGCTAGAGTAGTCATGCATTGATAACATTGTCTTGAATGAAAGTGAATTCTCCACCCATTTATGTTAAATACAGCTTCTTTGTCAATGTCATTATAAGGATTCATTTAGAACTGTACGTATTGCCACAACAATGTCTGGTCTCATGTTACCTTTACATAAAAAATGACTCCAAAGAGATCCAAGCAGGGACATTCACACACTTCTAAAACTGGCAAAAAGAGAGCACTGGTATCTGATCGGTACCTGGAGCTGAGGCACTGGAATTGGTATTTGAGAGAGCAAAAGATGGATTAGTGCATCCCTAGGCTAGAGATAGACTTTGGGGATCAATGTCAACATCTAATGCATCTAAAGCATCGCAGAGCATGCCGTAGACGCCGTCACACTGGCAAGTCTTCCCGTCTGAGCCCCGCGAGTTGTCCTACACTTGTCTTCCACCATGAAACGCGAGATAAAATGACAAATTGTCGTGCCCAGTGCTCCTTCCCATTCCCGGCAGCCTGCGTCTGTCAGATCAGACCATTTTTTCGGGCTGGCATCACATTGTCTGATCTTGGAGCGGGAACTAGTTCGACTCAACCGGCTTCCGTGGCCGGGATGCAAATCTGCTCATATTTTTCACCTGAATTTGCTCCTAGCACGCACTTCAGTTGCTCTGGGTGCGCTCACATGGCTGTGGTTGCCCTGTGGTTATTTATTAGCGTAATATAAATTACTTCTGTGTAAATGAAAACACTCTGTGGGAAGGAGCTGGTCCAGTATCACCATGTATTATGAAAGATGACTCAAAAATGGATCGAAAAAATGATGTTTTGTATTGTCTACCTCCTAAAGAAAACATTTCTTGGAGATAGTTTCCTTAAATCCTTTTTTTCCACCTGTCCACCACACTCCATTCATTTGTCAGCATTAATTAATATTGTTTTCTTTTCTTCTTATTCTATTTTGTTAGACTTAACTACATTGGTGTGCTCAGACAGCATCCCCCGAAGGTTGCCTGAAGAAGAGGTACATGACACTTTATACTAATTCGCCTGTCACCCTGTAATATATGCTTTGTTCCATTTTTGCTGGCAGTTTTATGACATGCAATTTATAAATATAATAAAATCCGAATGTGTTAAGGAAGAGTACAGTACGGTCCTCCTCCTCTAGCCATGGGATCGGTATTGTCACCACACTCTCCAGATTCCATAAAAATCACCCACACAGCATGAAAAATAATTGCACCTCCTGCCTCTCACCTACCTCGGCCTCATCACCGGAACCGACGGTCACGAAAACACTTATCGTAGTCGATGACGCAGATCATCCACTCCACACTTGCTTCACACTCATCCCCTCCGGTTAGAGATACGGGACCCAATTTTGTGCAAAGGCCAAACAAAGGCCAGTTTCCACCCTTTTGCACGGGAATTTGACAGCACGCTGACTTAACAGCTGTCGTTTGTTCTTCTGTTGGTTTTCGATGAATGTTGACAGGATTTTAATGTTAAATTATTTTTTCTTTGTAGCTTAGAAGTACGACATCTGAGTACAGAAGGTGTGGTGAAATGGGAAAATATCGTACCCTTTAAAGGACCAGTGTGTAGGATTTAGAGGCTTTTAGCAGGTGAGGTTGCAGCCAGTTGAAAACCCCTCCACTCACCCTCCCCTTCCAAGCATGTAGCACAAACTACAGTGGCCACAGAAACACACAAAAAGCCCTCCCTCGAGCCAGAGCTCGGGCTGTCCACCCTGACTACTGGAGAACAATGGCTTGTTCTTGTCAGGATTGTGGGCAGGCGTGGGACCAGGACCCAGCCGCAGAGACGACAAGGGGAGACCACAGGAATGCAATGTGGTTTATATTACGGAATCCGAAAACACAAAAATAATCCAAGGCTTGAAAACTAAGGCGTGACATCAACAACAACAACATGAAACGGTGGCATGAACCAACCGCAGCAACAAAAACCAAAAAACATGACAGAAATTAGATAACGGGACACAGGTATGGCACAACCATAAGAACCAAGACATGGGCTGTGTCCCAATTCAGGGGCTGCGTGCTTCTAAGGCTAGATTCGTAGACCAGTTGCGTCATAGTTGCACGACTAGTACTGTCCCATTTCGGAAGATACTTTGAATTCGGCCTACAAACCCACCCTTCTTTTTCCAGCAGCGAAGGATCCAACGGGTGTATCCTTCGTGTACTACCTATACACTACCTACGCTTGTGACGTATGACGCTTGTTTGTCATCAACGTATCTAACTAGCCGGTGCTTTAAGCCACTGAGGCATTTCAACAGGAAAACCTACTTGACGCGCTGTACTTTACCGTGACGGATGAATGAGAGTCCAGTTGATTGTTAGTTAAGATGTAAATAAGTCCATTTA
>JBCAUF010000042.1:16029496-16041439 GCA_038406115.1 Haemulon aurolineatum
CAGACGGGCACGGTCTGGTCTCAGATGGGTAATTGCATCTCCCAGAAAGTCATAATTAAAAGTTAATGCAGTGCAGTGAGGGTCTCCTCCTCGTATCTGCCAGTCCATACAGACGGTCATTGCTATTCGTCTCACTCGCCTGGTGGCCGCACATTGGTCTTTACGGCGGAATACATTAACGAGAGCAACCCCCCCCCCCCCCCTTCCTCGCACATAAATCTGCCCTGGCCTCTTGAACCGTACAGGGATTGTTAGCTCATGTCTTAGCATTTGATCATGCGGACGCCGTCAGGTGATGTCTCAATGCGAGGCCACACAAGTACTGTTTGATCATGTCTTGATTAGTGGGGAGGATTGTCAAGAGGTCGCTGAAATATCGGAGGAGTGGTTGTTTAAATGTTAAAGTATGCAGGGATCACTGCATTCGGCACGGGTGCTGAACCGTGCAGGGACTGTTGATTACGTCTGGGTCAGGGCGAGAAAATGGCAAGTTTTCCTTCCCGCTAATGGAAAAGGTTGGCGAAGCCGCAGCCCTTTTCTCAGAGCAGAAAAATAGCTTTTTCCCTCTCGCTCTTTGTTTTATTCTCTTCTTCCTTTTCTCTCTCTCTCTCACTCATCTCCCAAGTTATGTGTTGAATTGATGAGAATATAATGTAACCGCTGACGGAGAACTTTCTCCATTAAGTGCGGGATATGCGAGGTTCAAGTAAAAAAAGACTAAATTGATCGTGAGGGCCATTAACCTCACCTCCTCCGAGGAGCCTGGACCGTAAGCCTGTCTGCGCCACACACGGAGACGGATACAACATGTGAAGCGGCGGTGAGGTTTTTGTGCATCCCGCAGCCCCTCTGCCCTCCCCGGGGGTAATTTACTTCCAGCGGCACAATATCAATTCACAAACCCATTCCTGGGCGCCATCGTTCTCAAGCGCCTGATTAAAAAATGCCTCTGATTTGAAAGTCATCCCCGTCCCATAATACGTTAACTTATGTTTCCTCATCAGTAGCTCCCTCTGTCTCTGTGACCATAAAGCGGAAGTGCTAGCCTTGCCTTGAGCTGAAATCACTCATGGTAATAGCGCGGCTGAATCATCATATCCCACAGACAGCAGATTCATCAAGCCGGCCCACTCCAGACTCGTATACCATTACCGTAGTGGCTGCGGCTGGCCACAAAAAAAAAAAAAAAAATTAACCATAGGCTTCACTTTACATCTCTTATCCGGGCAGAGAGGTGCGAAGCCCCCCCTTTTTTTTGCACTTTGTGACATTTTTGGATTCACGCCCTGGAGGAAAAAAAGAAAAATGAGAGAGAGGTGTGTGTGTGAGATTACACGGAGATAAGAGCAGGGCGTGCGAAGAGTACGACGCCTCTTAGTTATGGGCTCTGCGGGTTGTTTGATTGTCGCGTCGGGGCCAGCGGCTTCGGTTTAAAGAATGACTGTGGATGTCAGAGCGAGTTGATAAGTCAGCCTGCCGGTATCTGAGAGGGATGGCTTCCTCTCCACCCGACACCTGGAGCACCCCCCGCCCCCCCACCCGCCCCCTCGGTTTACACCCATTTGGAAAGCAAATGTCAACAGAGTGGCCGGTTAAATGATGACTCCATAAGAGAGTTCCCAGGCATGCATCTCACTCCCTTATCACTCCATCTCCTTTAGTTTTGGAGGAAAGTTTACTCCCTCCGTCTTTGTCTGTCTGGGATGATACGAGGCTTGCTTGTTTCACTGGTTTTAATCTCTTCGGGGGGAGATGGAATCAGTGTGGCAGCTGTGTCGAGTGAGATGGCACTGACTGGCAGATCTCACTCCGATAACAAAAAGCCCTCCATCAATTTTCCTCCCCTTCTCTCCTCTTTTCTCCTCCCGCGCATCCTTTTTCCCACACGAGTCTCTCCTTCCCTTTTCTTTGACTTTATTTCTATCTTCAGCTTCAGCTTGTTTCCTACTTCCTCTGTCTTTCATCCATCTGTTTGCCTTTGACTACTTTTTTTTTTTTTTACCCCTGTCTCTCTAATGTATTTTTAGGAATAAGCACCCAGGGGTGTTTTTCAGATTCTGGACATACAGAAGAAATACATCAAAAGTGGCTCGTTTGGGATATCTTTGCTCTGGCTTTATCCTCATTGCTCCACTGCTTTGAATCAGAAACAGTAATATTGTGCAGTGTTTCTTTCTTTTTTTCTTCCCGCTCTTGTCCTCCCTCGTACCTTCCCTCTGTTGCTTATATCTCCAGACATCCTCTCTCCCTCCCCGCCCTCCTTCGCTCGGTCCCTTGGGCATTGAGCTGTTAATTGCCTTTTCCTCCTGGAAGTCTCTCACTTCCCTCAGCTTTGTTGGGGCTCTCTGGAGCCGTGGCATGTCTGACTGTTGCAGAGGAGAAGAGATAAGAATCGAGGAGCACACTGGAGGGGCCGTGCAGTCCACCTGGACTGCTTTGAATGGTGCGATAGAGCGTCCGCTTTTATCAGCCTCTCACAGGCCAGGGACAAAGGTCACTGACACTGTATTGTGCAGGGCTCTTTTATAAATAGCTTATTCTGATAGTCTAGACTATGCCCTAATTGGCCCTCAGCAGAAAGATTGCGACTTTCTCTGGTGTCGTGATGAAGTTTGAGGCAGTTTATGAGCATAACTTATTGTCTTCTCTGTTGCTAAAAGTATAAAAGAAGCTGAAAATGCATGAAGCCGTGGTCACAAAGTTGTGAGAATTCATCCAGAGTGGTACATGAATACCAAATTTGAGACATTTCATTTGGAAACCGCAAGTTTCAACCTCTTCGAGCCGCACAAAGAAAAGTCAGGGGGCCAAATAATAGGCTTCATCCTCCAAGGACCATTAATGTCCGCACAAAATTTAAAATCAATAGCTGCTGAAATATTTCGGGCTGGAACAAAGTGGCGGACAGACGATCAGACAGACACCGCCGTCCTCACAGCCCTCCCTGCAAGCGTGGCTAAAAATGAGCAATTTAATCACATTAAACCTAATAAACTTGTTCTGAGGCTAATAATGAATGTCCAATAACGCGGCTTTGTAACCCAACTCCCACTCCACTTGTTTTAGCCTCTGGCCCTCCATGCCAAATTGTTCTGGCATCCCAAGGCTCAAACTAAACTGCAGGAGGAGGGGAGCGCTGCGAGAATCCAGCTTGTGATTATGTGGGTGGTGTTGATGATCACTCTCGGCTGGCAGGCGCCGTGTGTGTTCAATATTTGCTGTGGGCCCCGGCTCAGACCGCAAATCCCTCTCTCACCAGTACCACATGACCGCGCAGGTTGGGACGCGTGCTGTTTTATCCGCCGCACCGTTTGAGAAGTATTCATGTCACCTCCGGCGCCGCGGAGATATTTAACTTTGGAGGGAGTTTGTGGCACGGGGCTTCAGTGCATCACTCAGCATCAGCCAAATGTGGCTTAAGAAGGGTTGTAATGTATGATGTATATGAGGTTTTTTTTTTTTTTGCTGTGCACACACATTAGGATTTAGTTTTTTTCCGCTTTAAGTGAATGTGTTTACAGCTCTGTATGTATTTCAATATGCTTTTTTCCCTGTGTGTCTGTGTAAGTGTGTGTATGTGTGTGTGTGTTATCACAATCCGCACCTTGACAGAGCCCGTGAGAGCTGTCGAGGGGGCCCCCTTTCTCAAAAAGCTGCACGGATTGAAGCGGCGGCAACAGCGGCAGCGGCGAAGAGGAACAGGCAAAACTCTGCGGTGTCAGTCGGCGCATCTGTATGCCATAAAGACCTCCCCCGCAACCCCAGCGTGACAGCGCTGTTCGGAAGGCGCCACCCCCGCGGCGCAGAGGACAGACAAGGGCAGCAACCGGAGCGTACAGTAACCGCGAGTGGAGCCAGCGACTCCTCGCGGAAATGCCAAAGTGTCACTCAGGAGGCTAACGAGCTCACAGACATTTTAGTGGTGCGACCGGAGCAATTTAATGCCGCTTGTCACTGTCTTCCATATATCATGTGGTGATTTAAATGTGTACACTTTCGGGACCTTGGTGAAGAATTTCCAAGTGACCAGAAGTCATTAAAAAAAAAAAAAGAAACTAGTGGGGCAATTGGCTGCACGGGTTATAGAGACCATTTGATTTTCAGCCCTGACCAGACCACAACTAATCCGGTGTCGCCTGGAGCAGTATATTTAATTTTTGGGAGAGGTGAGTGAGTTTCTCTGTCGCCCACTCCGCCGAAGTTTTCTCGAACAAATCTCCTCCCGCTGCGGGGGAGTTCTCTGGGACTGACCCGCACATGACCCTCATCAAAGTGCCACAAAGTTAATATTGTTCCGTGCTAATTCGCCGTCAGTGGGCTCACCTAAATTACAGAAATGCACTTAAAAGAAAAATTATGTTCTATCAAAGAATCGGTCCATTCAGAAAGTGCTGACGATAGTGTCGAGGTAACTGAGACACTACTGGAAATAAACGTTGAAAATGAAAATCGTGAATTTTTCTGATGCAACAGGACATATCAGCAGAAAAGTAAGTATAACATTGCATTTAAAGACCTCTGAGAAGCTTTAAAATAGCTAAAAAGGATGATTGAAGGGGGTCTTTAAATGTATGTTCAGTATTCCCCTCTATTGTATTGGGACGGAGGCAGAAATCTGAAAGGCAGATATCTCAAACTTTAAACCATGACATGGAGTAATGTACAAAGTCATGCCGTAGAATCCGTAAAATCACAGGTTGGGCTCAGCAACTGCCAATATTGTCAGTCAGGGCCAAATGTTCACGTCTCCTCAGGGGAGGACTGACAAGTCAAACGAATAAACACAACTGAACTTTCTTCTTTATGCTAATTACAATTTTGTGCACAGATAAACAAATAAACCAAACACCAAGGATTTGCGCTGTCTTTTTAAAGCAAGAATTATTTTTAATTTCACTTCAAACCAGCGTGATCTGCATAGCTGAAAACTTCCAAAGATAAATGAGAGCATGTTTCCTTTTTATTTGGGTGAACTGACCCTTTACATTCGTGTGCATGTGTACACATACCTGGCCAGGTATTGTCCCGAAGAGGGCAGCTCATGTCGGTTTGGTTTGTCGTAACAGTTCACCATGTTCTGAATCAGAGCCAGGTCCGGCCTCACCGTGGTCGCCGCGGTGACCGCGCGGCCAATCAGCTGCAAAGCATCCCGGATGTAGAAGCTGATTGGCTTGCGGCCGACCTCCCCGTAAGCCAAAAGTCCGAGGGGACCTCCCAGAGTGTGGAGCGAATCCGGAGACAAGGGATATCCCATGATCCACTGCAGTGCTGGTAGCGACGGAGCGAGGCGCTGGGCGGCCCGGAGGACGGAGGCGACGCACTCGGGGTCGGAGCCCAGGAGGAGGACAGACGAGATGGGCGACGGGGAGCGCAGGAAACGAGTGGAGAGGATCTTCAAAGCCTCCTCTTCTCTCTGATCTTCCCTCCTCTCCTCGCTGGTCTCCCCCCGTCTGTCCCCTCCCCCCGGAGAGACGCGGGTCAGGTTTATGATGTCCCACAAATGCCAGGTAGACCCGCTGTGGGTCTGCAGGTGAGACAGCAACCCCTCGCCCCCTTCCTCCCACCCGGGGCAGATCACAGCTGCTCCTCCCCAGCTGTCTTCCCCTCGGCCGCCCCTGTCCCTGTCCCCTTCTTTCCCCTGCAGGACGGCCAGCAGCAGGCTGCCCAGGGTCGACGGAGGCACGCGGGCCGACATCTGCAGGTGGAATCGGTTCTGTGAGAGAGCACAGGAAGGAGAAGATGAGGGTTGAATAATTAAAAAGAAGGAGCACGCAGAGACAAAAGACAAAGAAAAAAAAAGTTTTGGGGAAAACAAAAAGGGCTGGGTGAAAGGGGAAAACAAAATCAAAGCAGAGATAAATGGATATAGCCAAACCCAGACACCTCGGGGCTGAATAACATACAATCACATTAAACGGGGCTTTTATGAGCGCCGGAGCACTGCAAAAACAATCCCTGTTGCTGCAGTAATTCACCACAACACTGATCAGAAACAATCAGTCACATTTGTTCATTATCTCTCACTCTGGATGAGGAGAGCCGGGCTGATACAAACAAGGAGTCAATGATTCGCGTCTAATCTGCAACATCACAGTCGCCTTGGCAAGACAACAGTGGCATCCGCAGTTCATCCAGAAGCCCGCATTTCTAAACCCCCGCGCCGAAAACACTGGCCTGTTTCATACTGTTCCAGAGTGGATAACACTGTTGTCCTTGAATGCAGCTCACAGATGGACCTTCCCCCCTCCTTCCTTTGGGGCTTCTCTCCATTTTTCATCCTATCAGCGCTCCAGGCAAGGTTGAGGGGGGAGGTGGAGGAGGTAGAGGGGGGGTCGGGGAGGGGCTGCTTTTGTATAGAGAGCCCAAAGTTTAGCTTAACACGACTTAAGACTCGCACCGGCTCATTGAACTGAGGCGATAGGTATGCATTGCACGCGACCCTCGTAAACACCCTCTGGCGCAAATACATACACATTTTGAGCATCTTCATAACATATGCAGAGGCGAACGTGGACACACACACACACACACTCACCAAAAATAAGCACATGCAGCACTTTCCAATGTGTACATGTACTGCGAATCCATGCAGGTACGTGCAGCGTGCATGGAGTAAACTTATGGAATACACACTCACACACATGTTTGTTTGAAGATGAGATCTTTAAACCAGACTGCAACCCACACACTTTCATTCAAATGGAAATATCCCACCCGAGAGTACAAGGTAAACAGAGCATCTCTCTGCTGAAAGTCCTTGAGTCCCATAAGAGAGTGAGAGAAAAAAAAAAATATCTGACTGAAGTCTGCAAAGACATGGATGAATTAATGCAGCGTGTGTGTTTATACTCCTGGGAGAGGTTAGGAGTGTGTGTGTGTGTGTGTGTGAGGGGACAAGTTGAAGATAGGCCTCATCGTTTGAACTCAATGGGGGGGCCAGAAAGATGGCGGCAGCGACGGGCGGGCGGGTGGGTGTCGCTGGCGAGACGGCAGCACTTGGCGCAGAGGGGTAGCGATAGGGAGACGGCGCTATAGCCACAGGTGTGAGCGCCATTCAGCGTGTTAACTGACAGGGATTGAAACTCACGTCGCGCACATTTTGTCAAAGAGGGCCCGAAATGTGACGATCGAGGATCAAAACAGAGCCTCAAGGCAGCTGGAGGAATTAGTATGTAAATCTATATCTGCTCTCATTCTAAGTTGCTCTGGGTAAAATGTAAGCCATCCACTCTTAATATGTTAATGCATGGCGAAAAGTTAATGTATGGACCCTGTGGTACCAAGTAAAATTCACACAAAATGGCAAAAGCCACAAAAACTAGACATGGCGACAGGCAGCAGATGAGTGCATCATGTACCAAAAGCTGTAAATTATGCAGCTTGTTAGGAAACCAGAGAAGAATCTTACTGAATATATCATTGTCAAATTAATTGTAATAATGCCCATCTGCGGTACATCCCACAGCTGTGTCAGCTGTTTTCCATCGGCACTTTTTTTCAGCTTTTTATTTTTTTATTTTCTCTTGGCTTGGCAATTATGGCTAACTCCTAATTTGCTTGACTTTTGGAGAGATTCTTTTACAATTTCATTTACATTTGAGCCGTTTAGCCGACTCTCTTATCCAGAGCGACTCACAACGAGCACAACTGTGGAATTACTTCAAGAGCGAAGACGTGAGAGTAATAACGAGAGCAAACCGGAGCATCATACAGAAGGCGCCGTGTTTGTAGTCGCTGCTGTCGGGCGGGAAAGGGTGGATGGAGGAGGCAGACGCGGGAGCTCAGACGTGATTCTGGAGGAGGAGATGGGGGTGATGCGAGGCGTCTCCTGAAGACACGCGTTCCGGCCCATAAGACGGGGAAGCACTCACTGATGTTTTGAGTGGTGAAGGAAGGACTTATTCAAAAAAGAAAAAAATTTCCGTGGGCAATCGTGCGTGACAAGCACCAAAGTGGACCCAATGAAACTTAAAAGAAAAAAAAAAAAAAAGAAGCACCATCACTGGAGTTATTGCCTATTACAAATGCAGTCTCGTCTTTGCATTTGAGCATTTTGGCACAATTAATTCTGGTGATATATTGGAGCAATAACTCCCAGGAGAGCGTTTTATGCTGTGTAGGTGTATTATAGGTGTGAATGTGATATACAGCGCTTTCTAAACAAGTTTTGTTCAAAGTAATGCACATTAATAAAAACACAAAACGACTCCAAGTGAGACAGATCACTAATAAAGTTTCTGAGTAAACACAAATCGCAGCTCTGCGGCTTCCATTGAAAGATCAGTTGGCTGTGTTATGAGCCGAATACAAGCCTATTAGGTGTATTATATATTGTGCGGGGAGTCGACTTTGTTGAGACAGAGCTGTTTGCCTGCTTGTCTTGTTCTGAGGAGTGCGTCGCAGCCACCTCGCTCACCTCGGCGCGGGAGGGAAGGCTCAGGCAAAAAAAAAAATCCTGCAGGGTTGCAGGGTTGTGGGTCAGAAAAGATGAACGCGGATCAACTTTGGCCAGAAAGCGAACATCCCTGGTAGATTATTTCATAACAGCGAGCGGGGGAATTCTGCTGTTTACCTCGAAAAAGTTGCAACGAAGGATAAAATGCCGTCCAGAGTGGTAAAAATCTGCCTTAAAGTGTTATAAACGGCTTTAATCTGTTATTCAAACTGGACTTCCTGGTTTTCTTCATCTTACCGGCACCGTCGGCATCACACTGCCATAAACGCAGCCTGATCGCCTGCTTAAGCCAACCCTCTCCAGATTGCTTCATTATGGACTAATACCAAACTACACAACTCGAATAGGACGTCTTTGACTGAACGCCGCTTGGGCTCAGCGGGTCACGTCCTGAGCTGGCCACCGGTGCCAACTCTAAGTGAGCCTCCGCTGTCAGCCAGGCCGCGTTTCTCTCCTTTGATCGTTTCTCTTTCCCTCTCTATCGCAAAACATGCCCGAAATTCGTTTTCTTCACGGACATTAAGAAGGAGCTGTTTGCCACTCATCCTCGGAGCAGGCTGAAGCGATTTCTAATCAAACAATGGCAAAAATCCTTCACGTAGCATCCTGAAGTATTTCACGGCATCAAGAACAATGAAATCCCTGCCAGTCATCACTCCAGCCTAATCCAGCTTGCATTAAAAAAAATAAAAAAACAAGCTGGCAGCATCATTGTTTATCCCTGTCACACTCCCAAGTATAATGCATGTGTAATGTATGCGTATATGTCTGCATATTTGCGTGAAAGCTTATGACAGATCTTCAAGTCCCCCTGCTTGCATTCATGCAGTCTGCATGAATTTGGGTTTGTTTTTGACATCCTGCGCTTTTCGCCTTGGGTCAGGGCCAACTTTGTTGTTTGCAGTTATCGGACATTTGAATTTAAAATGTCACTTTTCTTGAACAGACCTTAGGGAACCTGAGAGGTGTTTTGATCTCTGGAGGAATTGAGGCAGTGTTTTTTTTATTTTTTCTTATTTTTCCACATGATGTCACAGTCTAGACGAGATAAAAGGTGACTGTGCCGTCTGGAGCCGGAAAGTTTGCAGACTATCGGCAGCAGAAACAGAGACGCGTGTCTTGGTGTGCAGTGTGCTGGGACCATGCTCGATACAAACAGGCTTGATCCTGTCAGCCTTGGTGCTGTCTGAGTCCGGCTCTACTGCTCAGGTCAGTCCAGACCCAGGTTGATGTTTTCCTTAAGTACACAGGTCCTTTTCAAGCTTGGTTAGGAGTGCAATGGATGTATTCCCAAAAGCAGATACACAGTTTCAACCTGTAAGGGCCTCCGGGGTGTGTATTTGTGTGTGTATTTTTGTGTGCATGCTCTTATCTTTGCTTCTATTCTCAGGTAAAAGCTCCATCCGCACGCGCGAGGTTACATATAAAGACTCTGAACTAAGGATGCAAGATAAGCACAGCTAAAAGGAACGTCAGCATTATTCCGGTGTTGAATATAAAAATCCATGCCCCTTCTCGCACATCTGCAAATTATGAGCCTTGAACTGAACCTGTGCCTCCGCTAAACAACACCAGAGGTGCCGTCTGACGTGTTGGCCTGACCATTTTCTGCTTTTTTGAAATGCCCTGCGTGCGCACAAATACATGCAACGAAACTCCCCCCGCGTGCCGACAGCAGATAGGCACGCATGCAGCGGGCGCGCAAACAAACAGGCACAGCCACACACCACACGGGCACCGGTGCAAGAGCACACAAGATACAGTACAAACACACTGCGGTGTGAATACTCAAGCATAAACCCAGAGGGATCTCCGGGCAATGTGGAGTAAGCAAACCGACAGGAGTGCGTTGAATCAGAACAGGAGGGAGCAGCTCCCAGTTACTAAGCTCATTCCTTATTTAGGCCTCCATATAAGAAAAGCATCAACACTTGGAAGGTATGCAACTGAATGCACGGTGCCAGAAAGTGAAAAAAAAAAAGATTTCCCTGTACAAAAAAAAAAGAGAAAAAAAAGGAAGGAGCACAGAAGAAACAGCAGCACCTGCAGTTTCAGAGCTTATTAGAAGCAAGTTGGAGCAAAAAAAGTAAGGAGGTGGGACTTTGGAGGGTGTGTGTGTGTGTGTGTGTGAGGCTTTTGGTGGGTGAAGGAGGCTAAAGAGGCCTAAGATGTAAGCTGAAGCTCTGAAAAAAACTGAGTATCTCCCCTCGTCCTTCCTCCACAGCTTCATGCTAGGGATATCTTTAACTCGCCGCCGCTCGACTTACTGCGGAAGCCCGCCGCTCAACCGGTTTTTGCATCGAGCCAAGTGCCGGCGGTAAAAGAGCAAGCGCCCGCTCCGTGTTTTTTCTTTCTCGCCGTTGCATCCAGCGGCGTGGACCTCTGCCTGCCTGGGCCCCTCTGAATGGCTTTGCTCTGCTTCCCATTCAGTCCAGAAACAAAGCTCATGGTCAGGGCAGCACTCCAAACAACAACACTTCACTGAGCACATTCATATTTCACCAGCGCTGTCACCAGGTGAGTTGGCTGCGTGCAGGGGGAGGGGAGGGATGGGAGATAGGAAAGAGGCAGAGACGGGGAGACCGGTGTGTGAATGTGAATATATGTTGGAGATGAAAGATGGCGAAGGGGATTGATATGTGGTTTAATATCCGTACTTGTGAAAGGAGGCAAAAGGTGATGGTTTGCATCTGAATGCGTGTGCGTGGCGATGGGAGCGGCGAGACAGACGGGAGGTGTGCGTGTGTCTTGAAGGAAGACAGAGGAAGATTTTCTCAGCGGGGGGCAAGTCTTTTATTTCGAACACCTGGGCTGAAAACTGAGCGTATCATAACCCGAGTGTCAGACTGAAATGTCACCGCAGATGTGGGCTCACATAAATGCGTAAAATAATCTAAATCCAACTCGAGCAATTTGATTTGACCTGCTGTGCGGGGCCGGATTCCTGTCAACGGGGGAAAGTAAAACAAGAGCAACTATCATTGTTGCACTGCTTGCACCGGCTAATCCATAATGAATAAAGAAACTGTTGAATGTGAGTAATTTCCTTTCTGACTTTTTCCTCACAGTCCAAATAAACAGCAGTGACTGAATAAGGCCAGCCAGAGCTGTTTGCATAGTTAATGATGCAGCGTTGAGCAGTGCTCTTCGGGTGACCAGACGGTTGCTAACCTAGCTGTTTGCTGTGCTGTTGTGTAATTGTATGCAAATGGCATTGTTTAATTTTCCCCTAATTTCCTTGCGTCTCCCGGCGCTAAGTGTAATACGGGTGACTTTAATCTTACTCAGCCATGCTGCTGGGGACCCGAGCTAAGCTTGGTGGCGGGAAAAGAGGCTGGCGCTGTTAAGACACATGTGCAACACAGGTGCACGCGCAATCAACCCTCACACACACACACACACACACCAGACTGCAATAAACACAGAGGCAGGAGCAGCAAATTACATTTACGCGCTTACACATGCGTGAAAGTGCGCCGCACACACAC
>JBCAUF010000042.1:16835286-16845566 GCA_038406115.1 Haemulon aurolineatum
GTGATGTAACTAAATCATCTATGAACTAAAACCTTATCGGAACCTTCTTAAAACCTTCCGAGAACATTCCGGGAACATCACAATAACCTTCCAGCTATGTCAGGAAAACCTGCCATCTTAATATGCAGGGAACGTTTTACGGAGAACCTTCTGGGAACCTTCAAACGTTCCCTTAATAATCTTCTGAGAACGTTACAATAACCTTCCATTTACGGCAGGAAAACCTGCCGTCTTGACATCCACATTACATTTTGTGGAGAACGTTCTGGGAACCTTCTTAAAACGTTCCCCTAATAACCTTGCAAGAACGTTCCGGGAACGTTACAATAACCTTCCAGCTGTGTCAGGAAAACCTGCCGTCCTAACATGCAGGGAACGTTTTATACAGAACCCTCTGGGAACCTTCAAACGTTCCCTTAATAACCTTCCGAGAACGTTACAGTCATCACCAATATAAAGCAACTCTTTACCTTCCACCTTTACCTTCAAATGTGCAAATAACTGGTATCCATTTGTTTATTGTTTACTATGAAGTTCCTATTAGCTTAAAATGTAGAAATCAGTTAATCTAACTGGTCTGCAGTCTCTCAGCTTTGGTTATGATTGTTATTTCTACATCATAACCACAGAAGCAGTTATATTAATTAAAAAGAGTCCATTGCAGACCAAAAGAAAGAAGAAACTTCAACTGTATGATCACTGTCACACACCTGTCGCAGGTGTTCAGTTCCATCCTGTGGAGCATGTTGGCTGCACAGTGGGCCAACACGCACGACGGCAGCATCCCGACTCTGTTTGACCTGAATATGACAGAACCTTAATTAGTATCATTGGCGACACCTGTGTTTACTCTCCTGTTTTCGTGCCAAAGTGGCTGCTGTGAAAAAGGTCTATTTAACTGGCACATACAGTGTCCCTGTGCTTATAGGCAGTGGTGAACATAGTATTATCCAAGTAAATGGCAAATATCACCTGTGCTGACTGACGTGTGTGTGTGTGTATGTGTGTGTTTTGCAGGTGATAAAAAGTCGGTACTGGACTCGAGTGCCTTCCTCTCTGAAGCCAACGCTCAAAGAATCGTGCGGACGCTCTGCAAAGTCCGAGGCGCTGCTCTGAAACTCGGGCAGATGCTCAGTATTCAAGGTGAGGCGCCATCGCGGATGTCCTCAGACGGCTCCGAATCATCACGTGTGAAGAAATGCATCCTCCACTGTTAGGCGATGCAAGCGCACGAGGACCTCACACACACACACACACACATTACAGACAGCAGATCCTCATGCGTCAGTGTGAAAATAAAGGTTCGACTTCCATCAGACACCAAACACAGACAGTAAACGGGCGCTCCAGCTTCCCGACAAGCTTCCTGACCTCCATCATGTTTCTGATTCGGACCCGCTGGCAACCAAACGACATCCCATCACCAACAGGGAAATGTCATCACTTAAAATAAACCTCGGCCCAGCTGAACACAATAAGTCCCATTCCAGTTGAGTTATTGCAGGCAGCCGAGGCTAAACTGACCCGGCGGCGCTGTGTTGACATTAAACGGTACACTTAACATGTTGTTATGCTCTTGGGAGTCCACGGCCCCAGCTCGTGCCTCTCACGTATTATCATTACAGTCGAGTCACAGAGTTGAGCGTTTGTTTTTCCTGAAAGATGAAACTCGGGGGGGCCACACAAGGTCGCCCGGCAAGGCTCGCCTCAGTCTGCATTCAGTAGCTGCTCAGGAGCTTTTGATCGTTTCGCATGATCTTCATCCACAGATGGCGCGAAGCTTAAACAATTAGTGAGTGAATTAATGTGTCACCTCGGAAAATTTCAGCAATAATAATCTTATAGCAATTATTGTGGGTGCTGTATGTTTGCTCTTGTATTATTTCTATTTTATTCTATTTTTATTTCATTTTATACACTTTTAGGTATTTATTTAAAGCCTATTTATTTATTTGTACTTATTTCTGTCCTTAGACAACTTTAACACCTGAATTTCTCCTCTGGGAGATCAATAAATTATTAGCTTATCTAATCCTAAAAGTCAAAAGCATCAAGAGCATCATCGCCTGTAAAATAACTTTGTTTTATGGAAACATTTCAGCACACAAGACGAGAACATGTCAAAGGACAAAGTTCCTTTATTCATATTGCTGCACACGCATGGGAGGTGTTGTTTTATTCATTTATTATTTTATTATCCTTTTATCTTTGTAGTTTACTGTGGCCCTTTTATTGTTTTTACCATTTGCCTCATGCTTCTGTGTCGTTACTGTCTGCAAGGTTTTCCTTTGCTTTTGATTTATGTGCTCACCGAAACCAATTCCCATCAACTTAAGTATAAAATTTTGACTCAAATAAACTGACTTAAGACAAATTTATACTATTTATACAATACATTTCTTTGGGCATCAGGAAGTAAAGCGATTAATCCTTTATCTGCAGCCATAGGGATGCAGATTGTGAAAAATTGAGCACTTCAACGTCTTTTTGTCCACGATCAAGAAGAAAGACTTCTTTTAAGTCCTCAAAAACTCCAGCTGTTGTTGATCATGTGATATGACTGAAAGCTCAGGTGTGTTTTTTCCTATACTGTACAAGTTCTACACACTAATGCTTTTCTATTACACTGCACAAAGAGAGCGAGGAGATATGTCTCTCCCAGCTTCACTTCAATTTCCTGGGTTTGTGAATGATTTTCAGGGACTTCGTCTTTGAGAAAAACAGATGTTGACCTCTGACCTGATTTGTAACGATGAGACACACGAGGCACAAACCGGGGCCAGCATCCCGCTCGGTGTGTTTTTGCCCCTACTGTATTTTAAACACTAACACTTATATTTTCACTCTGTTCGTCTATTATTTTCTCTCCTCTCAGATGACGCCTTTATTAACCCTCAGCTGGCCAAAATCTTCGAGCGTGTTCGACAGAGTGCAGACTTCATGCCCTCTAAACAGATGATGGTACAGTACGGAGAGCCGCAGCTAAACAACACAGAAAAAAAAAACTCTGCACACTGAACTCGGGGGTGAGACGGGTTTCATCCTCTCTCTCTCTCTCTCTCTCTCTCTGCAGAAAGCCATCAGCAGCGACCTCGGGCCCAACTGGAGGGACAAGCTGGAGTACTTCGAGGAGAAGCCGTTCGCCGCCGCGTCCATCGGTCAGGTGCACTTGGCGAGGCTGAAGGACGGCAGAGAAGTCGCCATGAAGATCCAGGTGAGGCAAGAGTGACTCATGACAAAGTACGGCAAAATTTTTAAAAAAAAAGAATCACACAATCAGATCTTGTTCTTTTCAGTACCCTGGAGTGGCCAAGAGTATCGACAGCGACGTGAATAATATCATGACCGCTCTGAGTTTGAGCAACATGCTGCCTGAAGGTAACATTGTTGGAGAGTTTTTTTTATCTCATTCATGATAACAGCTGACAAAACCTCCACTTCTGTCAACAGGCAGACCGGCACGAGCGTCTCGAATGTCATAATTTTTGACGTTTTTAGGGTTTTTTTTTTTTTAACGTTTGCCTTCCTGTTCCAGGTCTGTTTCCCGAGCACCTCATCGAGGTCATGAGCCGAGAGCTGGCGCTGGAGTGCGATTACATAAGAGAGGCGAAGTGTGCCAAAAGATTCCAGTGAGTTGTTTACATTTATTCTCAGTGCACAGACCGACCAGAGCCGGAACCGGAATCAGGTTTATTCTGTGCAAAACAAAGTAGGTCCTCGCGTGCAAGGAGTTTATCCTGGTGTTTTTATCCATAACAGTTAAGTTCAGTAAGAGAAAATGAGGAGATTTAAGCAAGAAGAGGCATAAATAGAACGTGGAGAATAAAATATGAAAACATAATATGTAATAAATATGTACAGTCATGCCTGTCTTTAAAAAATGAATGCTGTACAGATTGTGCAAAGTGTTGACCAGGGAACAGTATGAAGAATACGTGCAGTGTGCAAGACGGTGAACCGCAAGATGTGTGTTATGTAACACATTGCGTCAGACGTGTGTACTTACTGTACGCTGACTATATGTGTGTGTGTATGTGTGTGTGTTAGTTTGAATCTGCACAACTCGGACACATCAGTGAAGCACCACATGAACGGCTCCATGTCTTTAAGTTGTGTGCTTCTGAAAAATTTGTATGAATCAGTTTGAGATGATTCAAGGCTGTAAAGGATAAAACTGCAGTGTTTCACACACACAAAGGCCACCAGGTTGGACGCTGCTGTATTGAAGTGTGGTGGCTGCCAGCTTCAGGCTTTGGGTTTAGTGTAGTAACTAACCCGGTTCCTTTTTGTCTTTGTATTCACTTTTGGTGCTAGCTAAGCAGTTTTTGCTGCTGTGCTTTTGCACCACACCTCCCAGAATTCATGTGTGAATCAAACGGTGCGTCCGGTCCTGTTTGCGTACTATTTTTGTTGTCTCTTCAGTCGTGATGGCTGCCACAGCTCACCTCAGGTTTTTCTCCTGTGGTCAAAATATACAACTTACTGCTTCATTTGTGTCCGAGTAGTCTAATTAGTATTTATATTTACTATTGTTTAACTGCTGTCAGAAGTGAATATGGAATATGGATTTTTTTTTTCTTTGCTTTTCTCAATTAACTCAGAAATTAACAATATGACTTGGACCTCAGGATTGCATTTTCGACACTGAACTGAAGAACAAAACATTTTGTCATTCTAACAAAAAGGATTGTCATTTTTCTAAATATTTAATAATAAAAGTTTAATGAAAATTAATGGAAATTACTAAATGTGAAAAAAACACAGAAGCAATAAAGAAAGAAGACCGGTATGTTCACTCACTACTGTCTTGTGTCCCTAATCAGTCCATCTAAACACATAAATTATCATGATATTCTATAGTTTTGTCTGAAAAATGACTACAGGGTTTCACTATCCGTAGCTCTGAAGGTAAACACAGCTTTAAAGCAGTTTGATATTTTTGGAAATGTGCTTATTTTGCTGTCTGGTTGAGACACCTCTTCCTTTAGCTGCTGTCAAGTTAACTGCTGTATGTTCTCCTTTGAAGCAGGATAGTCCGCTGACAGTTTTATCACGGTTTTCTGGGCTCGGGTGTCTTTTTGACTTTGTTGTTGTTGTTTGTGTGGCAGAGAGCTGCTGAAGGATCACCCGTTCTTCTACGTGCCCGATGTGATTGACGAGCTGAGCAGCCCGCATGTCCTCACCACGACGCTGGTGCCTGGTTTCCCCCTGGACCGGGCCACCGACCTCTCTCAGGAGCTCAGGAATGAGGTCTGAACTTTGGACCGCTTACAGTGCACTTTACACCTGCGCGCTGCCAAGATGCCGCCCGCTTTGGAAGCCAAACGCAGATTTATGTAACCTTTTAAAACTCCCAAAGTTATGTCGGCACATCGCAGAGCTTACTCCACGTCTCACTTGTCAGTTCCACACTTCATAACAGTGCGTGTGGCGCTGATGTCACCGTTTGATTCCCTTTTGTTCTTTCTCCGGACAGATTTGTGAGCAGATCTTGATTTTATGCCTGAGAGAGCTCTTTGAGTTCAGATACATGCAGACGGATCCAAACTGGTCCAACTTCTTCTTTGATCCACAAACCCACAAGGTCAGTTTGTCCCAGTCACTTCATAAACACACTCTCAGGACATTATTATTATATGTATATATTAAATTATATGTATATATTAAATTATATATATCACTGAAGTCTGTTTTGCTTCCTTCAGGTTGCACTGTTGGATTTTGGTGCTACGCGTGGATTTGATAAGAGTTTCACTGACGTCTACATTGAGGTGAGAAGGTGCAGAAATACGAAATTTACAGCATTTGGACCATTTATTGTGTCATTCCACCACCACAAACCAAATTATTGCAGTCTCTTTCCAATAGGTGCACATTTTATATCACAAAACTTTCCTGTAATCAGTCTCTCATTAAAATATATTCTTGTCATAACCACATACAGACAACCTAAAGAGATGCCTAAAGAGAGAGCATCACGGCCTTGGTTTGGTTTGATCATGCTTTATTTCATGTGACACAGTGACGGTATCAGACATCCAACATATAACGTTATCACAAGATGGGTTTTTATAGAATCAGGATTATTTGGTTCATAGTAATAATGTCAAAATTCGTCAAAATGAAAAATATTTTCAAATGACATTATTTATGCAGGCAAACATTTCATGAGATTTGGACTCCAGGTTTTCACCTTTTTCATTTGTAATTTCTCTCATCAGGTCATTAATGCAGCTGCAAATCAGAACAGAGAAGGTGTCCTGCAGAGATCCAGAGACATGAAGTTCCTCACAGGATACGAGTCAAAGGTAATGACATCTTCAGTCCAAACCGCAGCAGAGTGTAATCACAGTGACATTTGGTTAAAAGGCAGTTCTGTGCTGACTGCCGGCTTTCTGCTCTGCCTGACTGTCGACTGACCTGGATGTATCTGCTCCGTAACATCAGTCTCAAAGGATAAAAAAAACAGCTGATTCTGACAACTAAAAAACACAAACTCCTTCAGCAGAAACTTCACCTCCTTTAACCTCAAGACGCAGGCAGTGATGTGATTTTTTTAAGAGCCAAGAGTCTCCAGGCTTTATTTTCAGACTAACAGCAGTTGATTTTATTAATGAGCACACACACTCAGAGATCAACAATTAATCAGTGAAATGAGGTGCTGTAATCTGTTTGCGTCTGTATGCTGCACAGGTGGCCATAATAACAATTAATTACAGACGCATTCTGTTCTTTTTTTTTTTTAACAAATTTCTGAACCAAGCAAGTGTTTAATCACTTTGAAACATTAATCAACATTTAGTAACATTTATTCAAGTTTCATTAAGTCTTCTGTGACCTTTATCGACCTCTACTGGCCACCAGCGGAACTGCAACAGTGACAGAACTCAAAATTTCTATTCGGACACATACTGTAAACACAATTCAAGTGTGCAGTGGAGAGGTGAATTTGTCGTCACATGTAAATTGGGAACAGACAAATAATTTAACATTCATGTAGAGTAAAGTTTCCAATAATTCAGAAATATTCTTCTGGAAATTAAATGCTCATGAGCTCAAAACAGCTTGAATGTCTCATACCTTATGAATAGGAAGGGTTGTAATAACCCGTGGCTTACAAAATTTAGATAACTGTTCTTATTTTAGGTATTTTCATTTGATTTTGCCCAACATTTCAGAAATATTTTACTTTTTATTCCACTACATTTATCTGATATTCATTTTGCAGATTAAACATGAAACATTTTTATATCGTGAGTATATAAATGATTACACTGCCAACAGGATATCAAGTATTGAAAAATGATCACCTTGAGCAGGTACAACATTAAACTGCTGCACACATCAGTAATAATAACTTAACACGTGACTGTTTCTTGGCTCTGAGCAGTTGCCTGGCAACAAGCAGAGACTCCATGAAGTTGCTTGTCACAGCCAAGTATATTTTATCTTTTCAGACAGAGCCAGGCTAGCTGTTTCCAGTCTTTGTTCATATTTAACAGATATCAAAGTGAATAAATGCATTTCCCTGAATGTAAACACACAAAAGAGCCTGCTAATGTGACTAACTGCTGCGTCCTGTGACCAGTCGATGGAGAACGCCCACGTGGACGCAGTGATGATCCTCGGGGAGGCCTTCTCCTCCTCTGAGCCCTTTGACTTCGGCTCTCAGAGCACCACCGAGCGCATCCACAGCCTCATCCCCGTGATGCTGAGGGAGCGCCTCACGCCGCCGCCCGAGGAGACGTACTCCCTCCACCGCAAGATGGGCGGCTCCTTCCTCATCTGCTCCAAGCTCAAAGCCCAAATACCCTGCAAGAACATGTTCCAGGAGGCCTACGACATGTACTGGAAAGACGGACGCCCCGGGACGACGAAGTGAAGCCGAGGTTTTCCAGAAGGAGCGTTTGTATGCTGAACAGTGGAACTCGCACATTCTTACCTGTGAAGATTTATTTTTGTGCAGCCTGGGCCAGATCACGTCCAAATTTTTTTTTGTGTTTTTTACTGCAGTCGGCTCGCTCGTCTCACATTAGTAGGTATAAAACATGGTAACTGTCTGTCAGAATAATGTCATATCTGGGTGCTTCATACTCCATCACTCGCTCATCTTGACCAGGACTGACGTGAGCAAAGTTGAGGTGCGAGGATTATTTGTACGCATTGTTGGAATGAATTTGTTGTGCGTCCTGTACGACCTAATAATTATTAGGATTTGTCAGTTAATAAATTGACACTGATGTTGCAAAAAGAAAAGTGCAGGTTATTATTTTAAAGCTACGACAAACAGGAGATGAAGATGAATCAAATGCAGGTGAAAATCTTTTTGTCTAAGCCTATTATGCCACTAATGATCAAAAAACTTCAATAATCTCAAATACTGAATGTGTTGAGTCATAATTAAATAAACTATATTTATTACATTTATACAACATTTATAGCTGATCATTATACAGTTAGATCTCTGTAAACAATAGACATAAATATGTTATTGGAGCTAAGAGATATAAATCTGCTGCTTCTTTATGTTTATGGCCATGAATAAATATTTTATCAAAGGTTTGCAGCTCTCAGAATTTGAACATACACAGAGGAGTAACTGTACTGTTTACAGGAATGACCTGTAAATAAAAATATAGAGGGGCTGAACGTACAAGACTTGTGTGTAAACCACAAACTTCTGAAATGTAAAACTGTTCATTGGTATCATCAGCCGCTCCTACAGGGACTGTCAGGTCCGTCAGTCGTCGTCTTTTTAACGCTCCACCTGAATCGTGATGCTGGAGAAGTCAAACTCGGAGCGCAGCAGCTTTGTTGCCTCCACCAGGACGGCCTGTGGGTCTGCTTCTCGCTCTGAGGACACAAATACACGCAACAATCATCTTAAACATGCATCATCAGGGGGCGCTATATTTAGTCATCGGGCTTCTCTTTATTTTTAGCTGCTGCTGGACGGTGACTCGACTTCTCTTTATTAAAAAAAAAAAGATGATTTTATTTGCAGAAGACTGTCAAAAAACAACTTCCACACAATGATTTTATCCTGATTTGTGCTTAACTGGACCTGTGTTGAATGTGGTCCAAACCATAAGTTATTAATTCAATTTAACCTTTATTTAAACAGTCATGTCCCATTGAGGAAATTTCTTTGGCAAGGTAGATTTGGCCAAATTACCAATAAAAATGTCTGAAGTAGGAGGCAACATATCAAGTGATGCTATTGGAGGAGGAAATTATGAAGGTGAGCGTGCCGATACATGCTGGTGTGTTTTTATTATGTATTCACCCATATTTACTAGAGGCGTTTCATTTTCAATCATCCACTTCAGTTGGCTAGAATTGGATTTTTAATGCCACACCCCGCCCACACACGAGTGCAGACATCTTTTTTTTTCCCTACCACATCGACTGCCACAGAATTTATAAAAGTCTTGATATCGGATTTAAATTGTTGTTGCAGCGCCTATTTCTTCCAAACCTCTCTTTGTGCATTAGCAATTATATTAGTGATAATAATGTCAACTTCAGGCACATCTACTTAACCACTTAACTTCCTGCTGTGCACCACATCCTCTGTGTGTGTGTGTGTGTGTGTGTGTGTGAGAGAGAGAGATTAGCAGTATACCTGCGGCCACGTGGACAGAAAGTAAACACTGAGTCATGTTGAGGCTCCACATGTGCAAACTGTGAACAGCCGAGACTCCTCTCACGGACAGCAGCAGCTCTCTCACCGTGCTGAAGTGAACGTCCCGAGGAGTGCCTGCGGAAACAAATAAAAAAAAACAAAAACACACACTGTAGTGTAGTCAATACTGCGTTAATGTCATAACAGACACACAGACGCAAAGTGTTGTTTACCCTCCATCAGTATCCTGAAAACCTCCTTTGTGACGGGAAGTGTTGTTCCAATAACAAGAACCGAGAACAGGAACGTGCAAATTGGATCCGCCACTTTGTATTCAGGCTGTGGGGACAAAACACAAATATGATTAAAAACAAATAATGCAAACCTGCACCAACGCCATTTGCCGATACTGTGCTCCCTCTGAATGTATGTTCATCCTGCTGAATGAGTTGGTTACACCTCGACCCTGACCCAGCGTCAGCACACTGAAGGCCATCACAGTGCATTCATATCTTTTTCTTTGTTGTTTCTTTGTCTCCTCCAGTGTTTGAATGATAAGGCTGATGTTATTCTGTATTTTTCATCGGGCCAGCAAACGACATGAACAGACCATTTTGTTCCTGCTGAAGAAATACATCAGTTCCCTGAAATACAG
>JBCAUF010000042.1:16845666-16856300 GCA_038406115.1 Haemulon aurolineatum
TTTCATCGGGCCAGCAAACGACATGAACAGACCATTTTGTTCCTGCTGAAGAAATACATCAGTTCCCTGAAATACAGTTTAATCTTATGGTAAATAAATAAATAATTTCCAAGAAACAGCTGCTCTTTAGCAAACAAAAATCAAACAGAAGGAAGTATTGCATTGCTGGGGACTATTTTCAGTTGCGGATCAATAAATATTCTCTGCTCTAGCAGTGAGTATTCACAGCAAAAGGATGGTGCACTCTATGTATGACTCAAAACATCAGGCTCAGGCTACACAGATATTTGTTTTTATGATCAATTTCTGATGGTTTTGGAACTTTTTTTTTGATTCGTTGACAATAAGATAAAAAAAAGCATAACGGTCGGACTTATTTGAAGCCTTCGAAGAGAATATACAAATATATTTTGTTTTGCAGCCATGAGTGTGTCCTGCAGTGCCCTAACGTTGGAGTCAGGTGGCAGAAGATGTGGTTTTTTCATCTTTTTTTTCCAAATATTAGTTCAGTATTGACTATAGTAACAGTAGTGTGCCCAAAAAAAAAAAATAAAGGTCCACCTAACAAGCTATTTCCAGATCTTTTAACAGGATCTCATAGTCTTCATCAGCACACAGTTTGCTCAGTTGTCATTCAACACCAAAGACAATCCTTCTGCAAAGACGAGGTGTGACAGTTCGGCTCCACCTGTTGCAACACGACAAAAGTACCCCACCCTAGGTCACGCGATGATAACTTCACAAACCACAGCTACAAATGAGGACTGTGAGATGCAGCTGAACGCTCGAGAAAAAGCCAGTAAGTGGGCCTTGAGTCAAGCTGGCCTGGCTTTTGGGATGTTCATAGCTCAGCTGCAGAGGCCGACACTGACCCAGAAGTGGATGATGGTGGCAGCCAGCAGGACTCCGACACTTTGCACCAGATCTCCCACCACGTGGATGAAAGCCGCCTTCACGCTGGCGTTGCCGTGGCTGTGGCCGTGATGGTGGCCGCCCTCCTGACGCAGTTCGTTCCTCTGCTGCCGACCGGTGGGAAAGCTGTGACTGTGGCCGTGAGAGGCACCAGACTGATGGAGGACCAGGACCATCCTGAACAGAACAAAGTCCTTCAGAACTGTTTGTTTCACACCCCGAAACAGAAATAATCCACATCGTACTCACAGCACGTTGACCCCCACAGCACAGCCCGAGGTGATGAGCATGATCTGACTGTCGATGTCGTAGTCTCCATCACTGATCCTCTGGATGGCTGAGAGGACCAACACTGCTGTCACCGCCCAGATAGACACAACCGACAGCAACATGCCCAGAATCTCTGAGAGTCATACAAACACAGAGCACTGATTTACATAAGGTCATAGAACAAATACTACGTTGTAATGTTCAACTATATTCATAATACAACCGTCTCAGGTTAAACACACAACATATAGCCAGCTTTATCCTCCTTGTTTTAGCTGCATATTCAGGGCCCTAACTGGGATTTGGGAAATTAGAGACTAGACACTTGAAATTAAGTCTCTTTTTCTCCATTTTTTTATGTTTCTCATTTATCAACTGTACATTTTATTTCTCAACACAGAAGTTAAAATGCTGTTTCAACTCCTCCACACTGCCACAAATAAGATTCTGGTAAGGGAATATATTCAGTTCAATTATTTTTGTTGGGACTTAAAATAGTCAAATTTAAATATGCTGGATCTAAAAATACTTAAAGCGGCTTATCTCAAGGATATTTAATCGAACGCAACTAGACTTGGCTATATGTCTTCCAGTGTCTCCAGTTGCGTTTGATTGAATTTCCTTGAGATAACTATAACCTGGATGAATGAGAATATTCACAGGGTTACTTAAAGCAGCTTATAAAATACCCTGTTAGAATATAATATAACCAATAAAACCCCCAAATTCCTACAATAAGTACAACAGTCGTTAAAGCCTCGTTCAAACTTGATGCACCGTCAGAAAGAAAGCAAAATGTTGAACCGTTCCTTTAGAAAGAACGACTCCAGGTTTCTGCTGGCCTCACCTGCTCGATGCCAGCCAAAGGTCATGGCGTGCGTCGGAGGCCTGGATGAGATCCACAGGGAGAAGATGCTGATCACGATGCTGCCAAAGTCTGTCAGGAGATGTGCCGCGTCTGTCATGATGGCCAGACTGCGAGCGGCGTATCCACCTGCAGAGACGAGAAATGATCCCGGCAGACTGTCAGCGGAGGACGGTGCGTGTGTGTGTGTGGGGTGGACTCTTTTTTTAAATACTCTTGTGGATTTAATGCAAGACACGTTTGTAGAGCTCGAGTTTCAACATGTTTTATTGGTATTTTAAGAGGTTTTCTCTCTGTTGTAGATATTGAGCTCTATTTCTTTATTCATTTAAGTTTATATTTTCAAAATAAAACCAGATTTTTTAAAATCTAAAAATAGATTTCAGCCACTTATCTGCCTCCGCTTGACGAGAGGCAGAATGTAGTTAAGTACATTCACTCAAGTACTGTGTTTCAGTACGAAGTATTTCCATTTTATGCCTCTTTTACACCACATCATGCAAATGCCGTACTTTCCACTCCAATAGATTTGTCACAGTTTTAGTCACATGCAAAAGTTTGGGTACCCACGATCAAAATGTCTCTTTCGGTATGGAGCTGCCCAAACTTTTCCAGATGACAAATTCTCCTATTCTTTTTCCATATCAGTCTTAACTGCCAAAAGAACAAGACAGGAATCTTGTGACGGCGCTTTTTCATCTCACCAATCACCTCTCCGGTCATGAAGACGAGGCTGACGGTGCAGGCGACCAAGAGCTTCCTCCTGGCCAAACGTCTCGCGTCACTTTCGGCCCCCGACAGCAAGCCCGCCTCCTGGCAGAGCAGCTTGGGCCGCCACAGGCCGTCCACGCTGGAGGCATCTTCACTGAACTCTGACGCAGAGTCCGAATATTTGTCCTCCAGAGAGCTCCTGAGGGAAGGCAGAGCTGTGACTGGTTTCCTGACAAATCATCTTAGTTTGAATGATTAAATACACTGATACTGAACATGTTATGAGAGGATGAAAAGAATAAAAACATACCATTTAAGAGGCTCCAGATAAGTCTCAATCAGATGTTGTTTCTCTGAATCCGTTGATAACTCCATAGTGTCGGACGTATACACCTCACGGACTCCCTTTAAGTTTAACTAGTGTTAAAGTGAATCATGCCACCTGCTCTGACATGTTATCTGACAGAGGTGGAGCACAGCAGGAGCCAATAGCAGGAGCACAGAGGTGCTGGTCGCTAACAGCAAACTTAAAAGTTAAAAGACAACTTTCATGACGTTTCCAGTTATCACCCATGTTTATTTAATCAGACAAAGATTTTACAGAAACAGAAACAGTTTGGAAACATATGGAAGTGGAAGAAATACCTGGGAATGTTGATAAGACAAAATATACAATATGTCTTTTTGGTCTTTGATCACACATTTCAAACCTGAAGAAAAATAAAATCCCACTTAAACATATTTGGGCACTTTTGTGAAGTGTTATCACAGATGATTTTGCTTACTCAAAATACACAAAACGACTTTTAAATACATTCTGGGATTGTTTAAGCTCTATATAAATACAACGTCAGAGTCACTCATCCTGTCGTCAAGGAAAAACAGCACAAATGCTATAAAAGATGCACATAAACGATTGGATTTGTACAAAATGCAAGCCAATGAGGCACAAACCTGACATTCCTCCACCCAGCACAAATAGAAAATATATAATGTAAACATGATGAAAGATGACATAATTTAAGGCATTATCTTAATATACACTTATATGCCATAAAACCTCCAATCAAAAATATATCTCTGAATTTACATAAAAACACGATTTCTGTATTGAGCATAATATCATGACACATACAGCCAATATGTTATCTCACACACCACAGAGAGATCCAATGTCTTCTAAAAAAAAAAAAAAAAAAGGCTGTGACGCATCTGGATTATCTGGATCACATCACCAGGTCAAACAGGAAAACCAGAAAATATGGCAACGAATAAAATCTGTGAATTTTCTTGTTGTCGGATTTGACGAAATACAACATTAGATTTAGTGTCAGATCTTGGAAGAGTGATTTTTATAAAATATCCAACTATTTGCGGGAGCTTTATCAGTACCAAATGAATGGCTGTGTATTTTCCTGAGGGCACCTTATGAGAAGGTAAAGCAAACATATCAACAACTCCACAGGTCTCAGTTAAAAGAAATAGTTCAACATGTTGGGAAATATCTTTTTAGCCTTTCTTTACGAGAGTTAGATGGGAGGATACCACTCCGATGTTCGTGCATTGTGTTACAGAGAGGCAATTAACCTAGCTTAGCATAATGGCTTGAAACAGAGGTAAACAGCTAGCCTGGCTGTTTCCAGAGTTAAATAATCTAATTTTGACTTATTGGCACATTGTACATCATTTGTTTATTAACATTTAAGGTTCATTTTAGAGCCAGGCTAGCTTTTTCTCCCTGCTGCCAGTCTTTATGCTAAGCTAGGCTAATCACCTCCAATCATAACTACCAGTTTCCGATTTGTAAGCACTGTTCAAGTCAAACCAAGTCATAATTACAAGATATAATACATCAAATTTAATATTAAATAACAAGGAAGTGCCCGAAAATCAAACAAATATGGATCCTTCACTTTGCCAAGGTCTTCAGCTCACTGAGATTAGACGCGACTTTATGAGTATGTCGCTATATTGTCAATTAAGAATGATGCACCCAACTTTGCAGTCATACAAATGTCTTGAATTGTCCAATGGTGTGAAGAGTCAAAACTTCTCATTGTGGGCATCTCATCAAACTCTGAGATAGAACGCAACTTAAGGAAGCATTTCTCCCAAAATGTTGAATTACTCTTATAATATCTGTCAGCATTACTTTAGTAATTCTCATCAGGCTATTTACAGGCAGTGGGCCTTGACACGCAAACATTTAAAATACACTGCTTGGTTCAATCACAGCATATTTTACGTCTGAGGAATATGAATGAAAATCTACATCATGCCATTAAGCCCTCGTTTAGTTTTTACAATATCTGACTATGTGCAGCATGACTGAGCACCGCGTAAACCTCCAAGTGGTTGGCCTCTAAGCATCTGAAGAGCCTGAAGCAGCCGATAAAGTTGCGTCAAAAAAACATCAAAACATTTCTAAGCCCAGAGTCGTCTTGGGCCGAAATGTTCTCAGACCGTGGCGGCAGCTTTCAGATTTTAAGCATGAACTTCACATATTAAAGGTCCCATATTGTGCAAAGAGATATTTCATGTTATTTTTGATTATAAAGCAGGATGTTACATAAATACAGTGCAAGTTTCAAAACGCTAAATTCACAAACAAATGCACAAAGTGCGTATTCAGAAACTGTGCCTTAAAACGGGCCGTCTGGACGGCCGTGAGGTTGTGATGCGACAACTATACAGCCACCGCCCTCAGCCATGCCATCGCTGCATCTGCATGTACTGGTGAGTACAGAGCTACAGTGGGCTACAATATGTTATCTGTGGTTGGCCTGGCCGTGCTATGCATGCACTCAGAATAGAAGCTTATTAATATTAATGAGACAGATAAGAAACCCCCTGTTTCTTAAGAGAGAAGATGTAGAACTATATGGCGATGGGTTTTGGAACTTAAAACCACACGTATATCTTCTTGTGGATAACTTCTAAATATGGGACCTTTAAAGTGCATGTGAAAATAATTATTCCAGAGCTTTGATCTGTGTGGCTTTGTCGTTTGTCACTGGAGTCCAGATATTGCCCAATATTCAAAAATAGAAAATTTAAAAAATAAATACAAGATTCGATCAAAGACAAACCCATTGGCACTTGAAAAGAAAAAAAAAATGGCACAATCAAATCGCTGCTTGATTCGTTTAAACAAATGTGCCTCTGACATGAATATGTTTTCTGCACGTCAGTCAAAGTCTCTGAGGAAGACAACCACATTCAAACCCATCATTTATACACAACATCAGCCACTTTGAAGATGATCAATACAGCTGCTGACAACAACATGGTTTTATTACACAGTCCGGACTCCACTCACTCATTTCGGGGAGGATAAAGCCTCCGAGGTGCCGTTGGTCGCGTGGGGCTGAATCACAATTGGTACGTTCTCACCTGTAGGTGTGAAAAACAAAGGCTTTTAATAACACCTACAGTTTCTACACTCTCATTTACATCTCAGCAAAAGCAGAAAAAGAGAATAATATGTACTATCAATGGAGATTAGTTCAAGCTGGAGCTGAAACGATAAGTTGAACGATCAACTGGTCGACCGACAGAAAAAGAATTTGCAACAATTATGAGAAGCAATGGATTTTCCATTGTGCATTTATTACTTGGTGTATTGACCATAATATCTTGAATCTTGTCTAATTGTACTTCACAAATGAGATTTGTTCACTGTATATCAAATATCTTTGGGTATTCAATGGCTAGTCGGACAAAACACTGATTTAAGTGATTTTGATTGAGTAATTTCCAGCTTCCCATTTGAAGGTGGAAATGGCGTCTTCAAACTTTGCCTTCAAATGTCTTGTTTCGTCTGCCCAATGGTCCAAAACCCAAAGCTATTCACTTTACTATCCCTTAGGACAAAAAAACACCAGAAAATATTTATATTTGAAGAGTGAACCAGTGAATCTTTGGTACATTTCCTTATAGATTTTCTGTCAGTAGACTACATTTGGTAATCGACTACTTGCTCGTTGACAAAGAAATTAATAAAATCAAATAAATCATACACAGTTTAGTTGATAATGAAAATGATTGGTAGCTGCAGCCCTCCTAGATAAAACAACAAACCATAAAAAGATGGAAAAATTAAGGTACATTCTGAAATGAAAAGACTTTTTTTTTTGTTGTTGCTGTATCAGGCAGTGGTGGTACATTTACTTAAATACTACAGCAGTACATCTTGCATCTGTACTTCTATGCAAGTAAATTAATGAATGCATAAGTATTAGAAGTACTCACTTTTATACTGCTATGTTGACTTAAGTAAATGAGTTCAATACAGCCTCCACCACATGGGTAAAAAAAAATCTTGATTTTGCGGCGCCCTGCAGCACTTGCAGGAAAGTGTTTAAGTAAAAATGTTAGTGTGCGATTTGGCAAATTCACAGCCCATGCTGGCGGTGTTAGAAGCTGCCAAATCGTGAACTCCTCCACAGTGAAACACTGTTTCAAGTTCTGTCAGATAAGCCAAGCAGCGCAGAGCAGCGGTCAGCTGACGGCATGTGAACTTTACCTGTAGAGTTCACTGCTTCACCTGAAGCGTCACTCGGGCTCGGCTGAATAATTATTACATGGTCTCCTGCTGTGAGACAAAATTTAACACTGAGCAAATCCGCACGTCTTCCTAGCAAAGTGACTGGACTCACTGTCATGGCTAGAAACACACAAAAAGGCCAAACACAGGGACCAGGATCTGATCAAAAGATCCAAAGAAATTGGTCGACACAATGCGAAAGACTTATTTATTTTCTCTCTGAAGGTTGGAGAAGCTCAATACCACTTCCATCATATAGTACTAATTATTAAGATGCAGATGCTAGTATAGTTTAGAATAAAGGCTGGAAACAGCTAATCACTCATCTAAATCTTAACGAGGAAGGGAATAAGCATATTTCCCAAAATCTCGAACCTTTCAGTTAATCTCCATCTGGCTTATTTATTTAATATTTGACCGAACAGCAACAATGAAAATAAGAATTTCAGAAATCCAACCATTTCACTGTTGCTTGTCCAATTTCATTCACTTTCCAGAAAAGTGTTGTACCCATTACTTATTACAATTTAATTCACCACCGAGGAACACACATTTTATCTGCCAAAGCAAAGTGCTTAAACAGCATGAAGTACTTCCTAATTTAGACGCTGAATACGTCCAATTTACAGTGAAATGTTCCTCTCACGTGACGGCTCACCTCAACAGACTGATATGCATAAGTAAAATGTGAAGTGATGAAACTTTAGAAAACCCATATTTCGAAAAACCAGCTTTTACTTTCATTTTAACTGAACTTTAACTAGACAGCCTAACATGTGATCTTCCAGTCATTGCGCTGTTTTATTCGTGTGAACAGCAGGATGATATCTGTTTTATTTCTGTACAAGCTGAAGTGAATCCAAAAGAGCAGAGTCCCTCACCTGCTTCGTGTTCTCTGATCTCTGCCTCAAGATCCTCTGGGTCCATGTAGATGAACTGATCCTCATCTTCTGAGGTTTTGCACTTCCCGCAGCAGAAACAGCAGCAACAGAAACAGCAGCAGCAGGTGAAAATACTGCAGCACACCACAAGGGTCTGAACACAAAGGAAAAGGGCATAAGAGTCAATTACAATTAGTGTGCAACCAAAACAGACATTTGCTTCATTTTCACTCGTTGCACATGGTGACTTCTGAAACCATGTCCCACACCGCTCACCTTGAACCAGCACTTGGACATAAGGAAGTAGTATTTTAAGCCCTCCTCCCCAAACTGCTCTGCAGCATAGAGGCCCATAGATCCATACTCGTCATAGATTTTCCGCTTGTTCTCGTCGCTGAGGATGGAGTTGGCATTGTTGATCTCCTTGAATTTCTCTGCAGCTTCCGGGTTGTCTGGGTTTTTATCGGGGTGATGCCTCAACGCCAGTTTCCTGAAAACAAGTGAGACAGAAATTATCGAACTGTCTTTTGCACTGGATGGTGCTGCGAGGATTGCCGTCATCCACAGCTTAAGATGTCACCAACCCATTATAAATCAGGAGTTCAGATCATTTCTATAGCACATGAACATGAATAAATTAATATTAATTAACATGCTACAATATTTTTTTTCAATATGAGGTTCTTATACGGGCATAGACTTAAAGAAACGGAGTTACTACCCAGAATTATTTTGGTACAAACAAAGTTTAGCACCTGACTTCAATAACTTTCAAAACCAAAACAAATCTGGACTCAAACTGATGTAAACAATATGATGATTTGTTTATTTGTTTTGTGTATGGCCTCAAGCATGCCAGCATTTGTACTTGTTTTTAGAGTGGTCTACAGACAATTTAAAGTTAATAGGAAACTGTTGAAATTAATTCACTGTCAGCAGCTAGTTTATTAAAAATGCAACTTTTACATAAATGTTGTTAAGTGTTTTTCCCCGATAGCTATTGAAAACTGCATTTTCTGTTCGCGTATTGCTGACATGTGCTGGAATTCTGCATGTTTTGTTTGTTTTTAAATGATTGCATTTCCCACGCACTTGTTACAGGGTGTGTCATGGACAACAGCATTTTTTTCTTTTTCATGGTAATCATTGCATGAAAAAACTGTCAGATATCCTCTGGCCAGCTTCTCCAGATCGTGTTTTAAAGGTCTGCAGTGCACAGGCCTTTAGTGAGGACATCATAACAAGTGTTTGTTCAGTGATGCATGGACAGATAATTCACATTCATGAACACACCTGTAAGCCTTTTTTATTTCCTCCGGAGTTGCTCCTTTCTCCAATCCCAGGACTTTGTACAAGCTGTCTCCAGCTGTTGACATTTTACGCTGTGGTCTGTTTGGGTCCTCCATGTTTCAGGATTTGGGTGTCTGTGGCATAAATACAAACCACAAGTAGTTACCATCATTTCATGCACAGTACAAACTTTAATGGTTCCTAAGTTCAGCGAGGAAGTAAATAAACCACAGTCAGGGTCCACACAGTCCAATATAAAGATTAAATTACTATTACTTATGTTACTTCAGAAGAAAATACACACGCTAATTTGTGTTTACCTCACATGTCAAACTGTTTTTTTCCTTTACTCATGCTAAACCCTGCGGGGTCAAACTGCCGACCGACTTTATGCTAACTAACTTTAGCTGAGCAGCATGAGGGGAAAGTTGTGAGTTAAATCTTTACGTACTGAACAAATAAATGTCGGTGGTTTTGGTCCAATCATAGAGTCCGAAAAGTGCCCGTTGACTGTCTCGGAGTTTGTTCCATGAATTTGAAGTCGGCTCACGGCTTTTTTTCCTCCGCTTGAACTACTTTCCCCCGTGAGCCGGAGAAAAACTTCAGGGGAGCCGCAGCAGCCGCGGCAGTGAAGGCGGAAGTTTAAAACAGGAAGGAATATTGCTACGTCATTGGTGGGTTCTGACGCGCGCTCGGCTGCGTTCCAAATACGCAGAATATGTGACTGCGTATCAATATGCTATGGTGGAGCTGATTTTAACTACGTTACTTCCTATTTTGAAGACACGTCTTTCTGTGATTGTGTATAAAAACTATAAAAGAGAATATTTCAACCAGATTTGAAGTTAAATGTTTTAATAATGAGCATTTATATCAGTGGTCCCCAAACTAAGGCCCGCCTCCGCATTTGGCCCGGCCCCCTGAAGAATACCAGAGATGCATTATGATGTTTTTTTTCAGTCTGGCCACGCGAATCCAAGACTAGCCCCTGTCAAGTAGAATGGAATAATGGCGAAAAGGTTAGATAAGAGAAAAATTTATTCAGAATGCAGGGTATTTAACCTATTTATAAATAATATTTGTATATAAACTATTATTTATTTCATAAATAGTGTTATTTATTTCATTA
Source organism: Haemulon aurolineatum (assembly GCA_038406115.1). Lineage (NCBI taxonomy): Eukaryota > Metazoa > Chordata > Actinopteri > Lutjaniformes > Haemulidae > Haemulon > Haemulon aurolineatum. The sequence goes on from JBCAUF010000042.1 coordinate 16,856,271, forward strand.
ATAGTGTTATTATTTATTTCCTGACTTTTT
>JBCAUF010000042.1:16927549-16944362 GCA_038406115.1 Haemulon aurolineatum
AATATATCAAAGAAGCTTTTCAGAACTTAGTCTGCTTTAGTTTGTCGATGTGGTAGCAAAGCTTCAAGGCCGGCCCCAGCTTCAGTCCGAGGTACTTCATGATCATGTCGCTCTTCAGGAGCAACAAAGCGTTTCCGTCGATCTCCTGAGGGAAGCATAAGAAGAACAAAATGGCGGCAAATCAGCAAAGGAATAAATGACCAGACAAGGGGTTTTCCACTGGATGGACAGACTTACATGTTTCCTAAAGACGTCTGCATGGGGGCCGAGAGCCTGGGGGTCCGCATCCCTGATGAACCAGACAACATCCTCCACAGACCAGGTGGACGGGTCCTTATTGGGTGGAGCCTTGGACTCCTGGGACTCTGAAGAGGCACTGTAACCTCCTGGAAAAAAACAAAACAAATGAAAGCAGCTTTTACCTCAGTACCTCAAAGAGACGAGCACCGAAGCGACCTTGGTTTCGCCTTTCCGGGACTCCCCACCTGTCCTGTTGCTTTCTGGGAATGTGTTTGGGCTGGTGGACGACTGCCGACACATGCTCATGGAGGCCGAGCCGTTGGAGAACTGCTGCGACGAACGAAACCCGTAGGAGGACTTTGGCGAGTAGGACGAGCTTATGGAGCTGAACGCAGAATCGCCGGGGTCCACGGAGTAGCGTTTGCCGTCGGACTGGTCTAAATGGTAGTCCTCGGCCATAGATGTCTCAGCTAAAGAGGAGGTTAGAGTCAGAATTAGCTCGGATAATTTGTTTATATCGGCAGAGTAGCTTCTGTTAGGGCAGACAGAAAACGTAGAAGTACCATCTGACTGGTAGGAGCCACCACTGTGCTGGGTAATGGGCTGATCGCTGAAGAGGTTTTCACAGTGCAAGCTGCGGCAGAGTTTCTTCAGAAAGCGGAGCACATAGTCGATGCTGTTCACCACGGGGAGGCTGAGAAGGTGCTGCTTCCCATCAAATGTGGCTGGGAGAGCAAAACACGGGGGCCCGCTTGAGACAACATCGCAGCTTTGATGCAATTTCTCACAATTTAGGTCATTAAAGCTTTTGCTGGTGTATGTTTTCTACAAGGCACCGCCTCAGGTAAGGTGGTAAAGAAAAAAAAGAAACTGAAGCTACAGAACAAATAGAAAGCAACACCTGAGGGAGGTCTTGGTACAACACCTGATATTTTTTCTCCCCCGTAGCCTTGCGTGAGGAGGGTGAACACTGTTTTCTGCTGGAAGGCGCTGTCGATGCAGCCTTGGACGGCCTGCTGGAGGACCACGGAGGGCCTGTCGGGTCCGAAGTGATCGGGGAGCTGCTGGATCTTCTTCCTGTCCAGGTTGGGGCCCGTGTTGGCCTGCTTGTTGATGTAGATACAGACTGACACAGGGAGAAAACAGGTGGAGATTTGTGTCTTGGTGGGATTGTGAAGACTAAAAAGCCATTGATGCTTCTCGCGTGGGTGTTTGGAGCATTTTGTGTCCTACCTGTGAGCACCTGGGGCGTGGCAGAGTGGGGGATGGTGGCGGCATCCTGAGGAATGGAGCTCATGTCGGGCTCAGGGGTGCTGCTGGGCGGTGAGATAGCCAGCGGTGTCATCACCATCCTCGGTTTGAGCTGCAGAAGAAGAAGAAGAAGTTTTTGCATCCTCGTTGTTTATTTCAGGGATATCATTTACTCACAAAATCCCGTCGGGAGAGGGATGGTGGAACAATCGGGATACAAAATCTGTGTTTTTAGCCAACAGATGATGAATTTTGTGTGTTTTTATGAATAAAAAACAGACATATTTCAGACATATTTACAATGATGACTTCCCCTTCTGACATGGAAATATTTCCACGACGTTTAACTACAGCACAACACAAACACACTGGGGTCCCACAAAATCTGAGGAGCATGGAGCCTGTGTGTCTGTGCCTTTCTGTGCACACATGCATTTTTAAACACACTGCACTCACACACACACACAGATACACACCACATCTCATCCACCCCCCCGGTTTCCCCCCCTTCCCTCCCATCTGGCTGACCTTGAAGCCCGGCTTTCTCCCCCTCTTCTTTGGCACTTTGAGCGGAGGGAGCGACTCGGGGTAGCGGTTGGGAAAATCCATCTTGGCGACATTGCGGAGCGGGGGTCTCCCTCTCTTCCTGCCCGGTATCTTCCCCGACTGGCTGGGGATGAAGGAGGGAGCCACTGCAGCTGATTGCATCTCACTGTTGTTGCCGTCTGATTTCTGTGCCGTCGCTGCAGGTACACTCATTTGGAGCTGGAGACAAAGGAAACAAAAAAAAAACAAAAAACGTTGAGCTCAAGCTATACAGAGATGCAAAGGAAACATGCACTTTGCCTTGCACGTTAATCCTCGGCTCCACGGCGGCTACATGTCACAGAGCAGCATTAGCATCAATTTCGAGCAGACACAGAAGAGGGGGGGAGAATGGCTTGGCAGAGGTGCACAACAGCAACATCCAAACATCCACCGCGAGGCTGCAGAACGCTCAGCTGAGCAATGCGGTGAGAGGGGCAGCCTTTAGAGCACCATGATAACCAAACAACACAAAAGGCAGCCATGCATGAGCTGTGGAGGAAACAGCACCTCCATCCACTGCACTGATAACACACCAATAAACCTGAGAGAGGCAGAGAGAGAGAGGAGGAGGAGGGGGGGTGCCTATTACCTGCTGTCTTCTATTGTGAAAGCCCAGGAGCCAAGCCCTTTTGTCTTAAATCCCAGGAGCCTGAAGGTGACTATGAAGCTAAATCCCTAACAAAGCAGGGAAAGCCATCTTGTGCTGTATGTATCGTCCCCTCTTTGGTTAACACACTACCGCCGCCGCCGCCGCCGCTGCTGCTGCTGCTGCTCGGCACACAGGCTGCAGACATCTCATTAGACTAATGCATTCAGCAGTGGCAGAGGGAGGGAGGGAGGGAGGGGGGGAAATTGACTTCACCATGGCTACCCAGCTATGAATTACCATTACGATGACAGCTTCCACCCTAATCTTTAAAAAAAACAAAACAAAATAAAAAAAACAATAAGATAAGCCACGAGAAAAGAAAACATGTGGCACATCTCACCGTCCTGCAGCAGAGCTAACAGCATTTCAAACGTCCACAATGGATGTCATTTTAAGCAGATTTGTCAAAGGATGCAGTATGTAAACAAACAATAACCGGTCAGCGGGCACTCACCATCCAAAACAGATGTGGAGTGTTCCCTACGCTCCTGGCTGAGTTTCCTATATTTTTCCTGCCTCCAATAGCAGAGCACGGATCTCAAAGCAAGGCGGATTCCACTGTAATACTGTATATATATGTGTGTGTGTGTGTGTGTGTGTGTACAACAGAGGCAGACAGACAGAGAGTGACAGTGTGTGTGTGTGTGTGTGTGTATGTGTGTGTGTGTGTGTGTGTGTGCATTAAAGAGAGACACAGAGAGAGAGAGAGAGAGAGAGAGAGAGAGAGAAGGGGGGGAGAGAGAGAGAGAGAGAGTGAGAGGGAGAAAGGCTCCTCTGTTGTCATGGCAACAAGCCTGTAAGCCCCCGTAACACCCTGACGGTTGTCGGCCATGTTTGGTCTGCTCAGTGCTGCTGGAGGTATATTTAGACGGAGGACAGAGTTTCTGCTGTTAATTATAATGCGAATATTAATAAGAAAGTCTGAAATTATGAATTTTCTCTTTTCCAGTTGTGCACTCCGGTGTTATTATGTGCTGTGAATGGTTTCTATTCATATGTTTTATTTGTAGCTTTAGATCTATATTAAGGAATTATATATCTGGAGTCGATTAATTGATGAGTTCTTCGCCTAACAAATAATCAGTAATTATTTTGATAATTTTCAGATGATTTTGGTGCTTTTTTGAGCAAAAATGAAAAGCATTTCCTGGCTAAAGCATCTCAGATGTGAAGACTTGATGCTTGTCTTTGTCATATAGGATAGAAAACTGAATATATTTGGGTTTCGGACCGCTGATCAACACATTTGAAGATGGCACATCAAGCTGTGAGAAATTATTCACGACACGGCATTCATCATGATTTTCTCAGACGTTTTATAGACACATAATGGAAAGATAATGAAAAAAGCAGTTATCTGATATTACAGCAGATAAACAATATTAGAGCCGAAGCATTTCGACGATTAATTCATTATTCAAGCAAGATCTGCCAAACACTCTCTGTTTCCAGCCTCTAAAATGTGATGGTGTGCTGCTGTTTTTTTTGTCTTTTTTGTCATTATAAATTCAATATCTCTGGCATTGTGGCTGTTTGTTAATAAATAAGCAATTTTAAGATATCACTTTGGGATTTGAGGAATTTCAATGCATTTTTCACTATTTTCTGACATTTTATAGACTAACTGTCAGGTTATTCAATACTCATTAGCTGCAGCCTTAAATAATTTTGTAACAAATATACTGTAATAATTCTTGCTTATCTATTGAAGAATATGTCTAATTTATCCTCATCCGTGTGTTTATGATATGACTGGTTTATTTTTCACTGCTGCCTTTTCAATATGATTTTTAATATTCTTGTGTTAGTGAGTGGGAAGGCTCAGCCTCCCAGAGTAACCATCCTATTTTCATTTCAGTGATTTGCATATGTGCAGTTCCTCAGCAATCCATATTTCCGCCACACGCTGAAACACAACATGCCATTGTAGTGTCTCATTTGAGGTATTCATAAACTTGGACACAGGTGTACAGTACAGTATAGTCTAAATTTAGACCAAATTAACAGTGTGGTACATTAATTTCTCTCGGTACATTTGGGTATTTCAGCTGAGACACTCATGGGTTCAGTCATGAATCTACATTATGCCAAATCACATGCAAAGTGTGTATTGTGCAAGTTTGGGATTAAGACTGCAGCTACTGATTATTTGTGTTCTCAATTAAAAAAAAAAATAAAATAAAATCAGTTTGCAGTCATATAAAACTGAGACAAGCAACAAATCCTCGCCTCTAAGAAGCTATTGGCAGCTTGACACAAAAACAATTAATTGATAATCAGGATTCTGCAGATGCGTTTTCTGTGCATCAACTGATTAATCGACTAATTGTTCCAGCTCTACTATGGATTAAATACAAAATGGTAAGAAAAGCTAAAAATACAGCAAGATAAATACATAACGTAAATATACAAATGGTCTCTATAGCTGCCACTGTTTTTAATAAATCTCTGGATTATTCATTTAAAGCTATTTGTATAATAAAACTATGTAAGATTTCACTCATATACTGCACAGTAATTTATTCTCCTGTTTACTTAGTTTTATTTGCTATTATCTATTTTAGCTTGTTTCTATTTTATCTTACCCATTTGCATATTTATATGCATATTTCTTTTTTATATATCTCTTTGTGTGTTTTAATGTCATGATATACTTAATGTAAACCAATTTCTATGGAAACCGTTCATTTTTGTTATAAAAACATAATGATAAAATCTAGCATCCTGGACTGAGTAAAACTCCGCCCCCTGCTGGTTGACAGCAGCCGAGCACGCTCCTGTGTGTTCTCTTCTGTTCTGTTCTGGTTTGTGTTTGTTAATAAAGTTACGTTGACGAAATTTGAAACCAAGATGGCGGTGTACATACCGCTGTCTTTAAAGATGTCACCCTCAGCTTCACTGGGCTTAAGGTGCCTCTTTACTGAACATTTCTCATCCAGGCAGCTGCTGAAATCTTTGACGGAGCTCTGCAGACGAGGTGAGGCGAGTTTTTTGGTGAGTTGTGTTAATGGCGAAAGTGTTAACAGTGTTTGTCCGGTGGTGAAAGGCTAATTTCTAGTGAAAAGTCGACCCAGCCCTACTTTTAATTAACAATTTTCACTATAGTTTATCCTCTTAAAGTGAATTCAACACATTACAATAAATATATGGACTTCTGTACAAACTTACCTTGTTATTTCCACTGGTTGTATCCCGCTCTGTCAGCTGTCCCTAGCTAACCTTTGGTCCTTGTCAACAGCTGCAACATTACCCTAACTTTCCTCCATACGTGAAGGTCTGAAAATGTGCACAGTAGCAGCCGACGTGATGCTAACTTCCCGGTGTTGTTATGATTCAAAAAAGGTTTCTCGGTAAAAGCCCAGCAGTGGCAGCAGCAGCAGCAGGCGTTGGAGGGGGTGGAGGAGAGCGGTGTGAGCGCCGCCGGGTTCAGCGGCCCCCTGGATCACTACAGCGGGCTGATCAGAGACGGCTCACTGCGGGAGGACGAGCACCAGAAAGCGGTGCTGCAGACGCTGGACCAGCTCCACAAAACACTCAGAGGGTACAGCAACACACCGACGTCCTTCTTCTCCAAGGTACAGAAAGGCAGATTGATTTAATCTTTTTATTAATTAATTTGTCTTTAATGCTGTAATTGTCCTCGTGGTTTATTAAACTCATTTATGTAGGCAGTCGGTGATTTGTTAATTTTTAACAGGGGGGATGTCCCAGTGGGAGCACCTCCTACCACCACAGTGTAAGGTTAGGATTATGTCAGTATGAAGCTATTGTATATCTGATAGGAGACTCGCTATATAAGCTCGTTTTCCTGGTTTTAAAGGCTTTATAAAGTGAAGTAATTTTCTGATCTTTCCAGACTGTTTTAGCTGTTATGATATTTGCCTTCAGTTTGTTATTATATCCACATTGCTGATGAATATTTATCAAAAACATCACGTGTTGATATTTTATGAAAGCATCAATAGTCATCCTACAATGTTGTTTCACTGTTGATATTGAGGTATTTGGTCAAATACATTCTGATGTTCGATTTTGTCCACATGGCCCAGCCCTGATTTACAGTAGACGGTATATGTTATTTTATAGGAAATTTATGTAACATCATGTATATGGCAGAATAGTCGAAAAAGCTAGACTATAGCATTGCATTGAAAATTCAGAGATTAGGGAATAGTATAGATCCAAGATGAAACTGACAGAAAGGCTGGAAAATCCATCTGCTCCTTCAGCACCGTGGACAGTGCCATGGATTTATCAGTACACAGCAGAGTTAGATATCTGATATCTCAGGGCAGAGGTTAGGACCCTAATCTAATTTTTTACAAACACATTAGACTATGATATTCAACTAAACAGCTACTCTGCGACTAGCGGGGGATGCATTTAAGTCATTTGGCTAACAAAGGGATGGTATACCCCCACAAATTGAATCCTGCACCTGTTTAACTAGCTGTTTTTAATGTAAGTATTCTATTATGCATTAGACATGTATTTATTTTTGTCTATTTTTTTCTGCCTGTGTGTCTTTCAGTTTTTCACAAAACCGAAATCTCCAAAAGGTTACTACATCTACGGTGATGTAGGTAAGAAAGAGATGTCATAGAGTTTCAAACATGAGCTCAATTCTAGGTGTTACATTTACGTTAACTCCTGTGCTCTCTGTATTGTTTCAGGCACAGGAAAAACCATGGTGATGGACATGTTTTATTCACATGTTGAGACAGAAAAGAAAAAGAGAGTTCATTTCCACGGCTTCATGTTGGACGTGCACAAAAGTGAGTTTGTGTCATGTTTGTACAGATAATGCACGGTGTCTGAGATGTAAAGCACCATTCACAGTTAAGGTGCAAATTATGTTCATGGTTGTCATTTTTGGACTTTATTTTCTCCAAACAGCCACTAGGGGGCAAATAAACTGGCTCTGAGTGAAAGAACAAATGAATGAATATGTCCAAGATGGATTAAGTGTTCTGCATTTGAAAAGTGGAAGTTGGACGTGTTCCCAGCTGCAAAAGCTGTGTGGTGCAGAGGGAAGAAAAACCACTAAGATTCATACAAAGAAGATACACCATGTCCCTACACTAGGAAATATAGATATTTCTAAGATGCACATTTTCCCCACATTGTCAGTTTATCAAACATGTGTTTTGTGTCAGTAGTAGTTTGTGGTGATGATGGCTTTGCTTTCATGTTGAGAGAATATCAACCCATGCCCTTAAATAGTTGCATTCTCTCATTCTTCATTCAAAATTACATTTAACCATTTATAAAATTATAAAATTATACAATTCTTTTCATTGTTAATTGTTTTCTCAAACAATCAATGAGCTGAAACTGGTGAAAAATGTTGATCAGTGTTTGCCAAAGCCCAAAATAACATCCATGTTTTCTGTACAAACCAAAGATATTCAAATTACTGCCATGGAGATGCAAATGAACCAGAACATATTCACATTCAATAAGCTGAAATCAGATCAATTTTGACTTCTTTTTCTTAAAAAAATGACTCATTGATTCATCATTCATCGATTATTAAAATAGTTGCCAATTAATTACGTAGACGATTATTATTTTATTAAACATTGCAGCTCTACTCTAAACCAGATGACATCCTGCCTCAATAACACCACTTAGGCTGAAGTATGATGATATATATGTCTATGATTTCACCGTGTGAAATGTAGAACATTTGCCTCTGAGAACAGCTACCTTCAAAGCGTGACACCATCTGTTGGTTTACGTATTCATTCATGCACTCACGTCATCAAATCACCTTTTAGTGGTTACAGACAAACCACTCGATTTGTGGCTCTGTGCAGGTTGATCTGTATCTGTGACACTGTGCATCCTTTGTTGTGTGTGTTTTTTTACCATCGGCTTCAGGTCTACTTCATATATTACCTATTTTGTCAAGAAGGAAAGCAAGCCACTGAGTGACATTTGCTGTATTGCATTTTGTTGCAACATAAGGCTTTCATTTCAGTCCAACACTTCACAACATGCTACATACAGAGTATGTAGGACAACGCACCACTGCGGTTGCTGAACCAAGCTTATACTTCCTGTTTTAGTCCTTGACTTCTGGTTTCATTACATTTAAAGTGCTGCCTATATGTAATGTTATAGATGCATGGTGCTGACAAAGCACATCCGGTAAAACCACCATTCTTTCACCCCCAAGTCTGAGATATTATTCTTTTATTATGTTAAATATAATAACAAATTGAAAGTACAATATAGCAAAATTGTGCTTCCAGCTCTTTTTAGTTTTAGCTCTGTAGTTTCTAGTATTTTTATATGTAATGTATGAAATCGTACGTATCCTGCCGAGCTAACCTTAATTTCTGCTTTTTCTTGGTCTTCAGGGATCCATCGGCTGAAACAGAGCATGCCAAAGAGGAAAGCAGGGAAAATGGCCAAATCTTATGACCCCATTGCTCCAGTTGCTGAAGAGATCAGTGAGGAGGCGTGTCTCCTGTGTTTTGATGAATTTCAGGTATAATCCTTCAATGTTTCTACATGCCATAATACCTGTGGTGGGATCTGTTTTGTACATTTAAAGGAGTCTGATAGCATCTGTGAATCTTTTTTATGTATGTACAGTATCTTTTAGCCTAAAGAGAGTTATTGTAATGCTTTTCCCATATCTAATTTATTTGTAACAAACATTTCAGGTCACTGATATCGCTGATGCCATGATTCTCAAGCAGCTTTTTGAGAATCTGTTCCTGAACGGTGTTGTTGTTGTGGCCACCTCTAATCGCCCCCCTGAAGGTAACTAGCAAGTGTTGTAACATATCCTGAATATTTTCTGTCTGTTTTACACCTTTGATCTACATCCTATAACGATTTGTGCGTTCATATTCATTTAGACGTCCCCAGGAAATTGTAAATGATGTGCAGTAATTCTTGACCTGCAGGGTCCTAAATGACCATTTATGGAGGTGTTAAGGAGTATAAGATTTTAAATGATAAAGGGCTGACTGATTCCAGTCAACAGGTTTTGTTTGAATAAGATGGCATCACAACAAAATTTGGCAAACATGACTTTTTAAAGTGTAGTAAAATCACAACTGTTGGCCCTCTCGTTTCCCACAGACTTGTATAAAAACGGGCTGCAGCGAGTCAACTTTGTGCCTTTCATAGCTGTGTTGCAGGTAAGAGTGGAGTATATTGTGATGTCCTCTGTTTGTTTTAAATGCACTTGTTGTTAATCGCCCGTCTCTCACATTCAGAAATACTGCCAAACTCTCCGTCTTGATTCTGGGATCGATTACCGCAAAAGGAACAGACCCTCTGCTGGAAAGCTCTACTTTCTGTAAGACATCTATAAAGTGAAACAAAAAGTCGCTGAAGCCAGATTTAGTTTTTCTTGTTTGCATGTTTTGTGTTTTTAATGTTTCCCTGTTTCGTTTCCTGCAGCTCCAGCGAGCCTGATGTAGAAGCGACACTAGACAAGATGTTTGACGAGCTGGCTTTTAAGCAAAATGACAGTAAGTCGCCTTTCAAATGGCATTTGACTTAATTCTGCAGCTGATGTGTAATTAGGTGTGATCTGCATAATGTGATTATTTCAGTGTCATGCGGTGTACTTACCACGCTGCCTCTCTCTCCACAGTAACGCGACCAAGAGTTATGAATGTTCACAACAGGAAAGTGCGTCTGAACAAAGCATGTGGGACCATTGCAGACTGCACATTTGAAGAGCTGTGTGATAGAGTAAGTCTCTCAGACCTTTACTTTTCAAATGCATATTGTGGATATGATGGCATCATTGAGATAAAACTCTCTCTGGATGTATTTGGTCTTTCAAAGGATATTAATTTTAGAAATGTGCTGGTTTTGCATTATTTATCACACAAGTCAGGTTTCTCTCACCTGTCTGCATGTTATCATTGTATTTAATGCATTCCAATTGTCTAATTTCACAGGAATTTAATTTGGTGAAAACGTGCAAATTTGCAGCTCATTAGATTTACATTATATCTGGATTGCTATATAATGTTGACGCAATCCAGCTTTCATACCCGTAATAACTCTAATGTTGCCTTACAAAGTTTCAGAGAGCATATGACGGTGTCACATACTGGATACTCTGTACTGTATGTGCCTCATGGAAGCTATGCTGTGATGATATTGAATGAAACATTAAAAGACCAAATCTTCACAGCTGTTCTGTTACATTAAATAGAGAAAAAGAGATTCATTGCTCTGCACACCTTTCCCTGTGTTTTAGCCTCAGCCTGCTAAAACACTGGAATCTCTACCAGAATATAACTGTTAAACAGGTTTGAACAGTCCTTGCTTGTGTTTTAATGATTGAGTGTCAAGTGTCTGTGGAGTGGCTGAAGCAATCCAAACTCATGAATCTGCATTTTCAAACAAAGTGTGGTTTTATTACGACCCAGGAAATGGAAAATGTGCAGCAATTTAAACCAATCTTGCGTGACTTTTAAACTGTATTTGACTGTAAATGTTTCAGCCTTTAGGGGCCAGTGACTATCTGGAGATGTCCAGACTGTTTGACACCATCTTCATCCGACACATTCCTCTTTTGACGCTGAACAAGAAAACTCAAGCCAGGCGGCTCATAACGCTCGTGGACGCCCTCTACGACCACAAGGTGCCCTGCTGTTATCCGCATGCACACTTGACCTATGCTAAGACATCAAACCTTGTCAAAGCTTTATAATTATTATCTTGTCGCAGGTGCGGGTGGTCATTCTTGCGGATTATCCCCTGGAGGATATTTTTGTGCACGACGGCGATAACGGTCATGACGAGAGCCACATACTGATGGACGATCTGGGGTTGAAAAGGGTAGGCGCTCCAGCTCTGTCTTTGCAGCCAAACCAGTTCTTCATGTTGGGTGTGTGCGCTCATAAAATGTAGATGATTAAGCTGTCTGAGGCTGTTGGACGTCATTGAAAGCACACGGCTGAAAGTAAGTCAGTTCACTTTGCTGTGTACAGTGAAATCTCAATCAGTACGTCAGTCTTTTACTGAGTCTTAACTGGATTTTTAAAAAAAAATTAAACCAAGTGAGACTATAATGTGGTGTAAGTTAGTTAAATTATTCAAAGCGAGTGCATTAGTCTGTCATTGTTAAGAAATCTATGGTTCCAGTTATTTTCCTTTGCTTACCACCAAATTTCATTCAAATGTTTGGGATATTCTGCTGAATAACTAATAAACAGACAAACAGAGATAAAAAAAAACAAAAACAAAACACAACAAGCACCATTTTCTTATTACAAGTGCTGTAATTTGGACTTTAGAAGGAAATTATGAATTTAAACTAACTACAGTCTTAAATCATCTGTTAAAAATCAGCTTTTATGGTTGAGATTACAAATCTACAGTATAGCATCCCACAACATAATTGAAATATTGATATAAGTTTCCCAACTGTATTTGTTTGATTGTAAAACAAATAAATGTAGAGTGGCTCCTTAAGTCAGATGACCATGAACTGCAGTTAATCATCTCTGTCTGGCTGGCTTCCTGTTGTTGCTCTACCAGACCTATCTGATAAAGGCATAAAATGCCCCAAAAATAGGAATGAGAAAAAAAGTAAAAACGACTGAACATCAGCATAAAAAACATGAAAACAAGGAAATGTATAGGGTGTGTCCAAACCTAAGCACAACAAAAGAAACATCTGTGAAGCATGTTAATATTAAATACTTCTTAGAATAAATCTTTTTAAAGAATAGAGATTTGTGTATTAACTCATGTAAAGCCATTTGATTGCTGCACATCCCCTGAGTTTCACTAAACTATTCAACTTTTAATTTGATGCCATTGTTAACAGGAAGAAGCCAGCGGTCTGTCCATCTTCAGCGGCGAAGAGGAGCGATTCGCCTTCCAGCGGACGGTGTCTCGACTCACCGAGATGCAGACAGAAGAATATTGGCTGGAAGGAGACAGAAGCGCGAAGCCGCAGGTGTGATGTTGGGAGAAGTCGACCGTGTTACACAACCATCATACTCCATAAACTGTGCTCCTCCTTGCCAAAATCAGCCCAGACTGAACACTACTCCTACTCATCTTATCCCGCACAAGCCCAGTGGAACTGCTCAACAGTGTGTGCAAGTGTTGTACAGAGAATATTTATTGCGATCCTAAAGCCTTTTATGACTTTATTTTGACATTGCACTTTATGCAGCCTTTATGAGGTAAACTTTAGGGTGTCATATTGCTTTTAACTCAGCATCACGTAGTGGTCCAACTGTACTTACTTTTATAAATCTGCAGGAAAGAGCTGGACGACTTTTGGAAACTGATTCCCAAAGGACTTTTATGAAGATTTAGGGGACATTTTAATCTCTTTTGAGCTACATAATGTTTATGAAAATATAACGCATTTCAATGAGTTGTATGTGATTCTAATGCAAGCTGAAATACAGTGGGAACAGATTGGTTCTGGGATTTAAAGCTGTGTGTTTTGTTTCTGATGATTTTTGTGGAAATTTGGCTGCGTTCATCAGTATTTTTCTTTCAGCAGATAAACAGACAAAGTATCACAGGAAGTTTTTTTTTTTTTGTCACATTATTTCCAGGGGTGCTATATTTTTATGTGTCTGTCGATGTAAGTGAAACAAACAGCGGTTGAAGAGTGTTGGAGATGATGGTTGAGGTTTAACTGTTAACAATCTATTCTCTATCAAAACACTCGGTTGTACACACTGCCTTACACAAACAAAGAGACGGTGTGGGAAGTGAGGGTGAGAAGAAACTTCAAAGTGTGTCTCTGTACAAACAAAAGAGGTGTTATTGGTACAGAGACACTGTGGTGTTTTATTTAGTGGAATCTGTGGTTAGTTTTCTTTTTGCAGAAACTAAATCTTAAGTCTTTTTTTGTTTATAACAAAAAAGCTGTTTCATATTTTAGGATGGACTATGAATTAAGGCAAGTTGCTTTGTGTAGCACATTTCAGCAACAAGGCAACTCAAAGTGTCTGCCAAAGAAACACATTACAAAGGACTTTTAAATACAATACAATATACAAATACAATAAGAGCCGCCTCTCTGTGTAGTTTTAAAATTACAGTAATTCAAATGTTTCTTAGCTTGCAACAACAGACAATCTTGAGTTATGTAGATTTAATACTAAAATAAAACTCAAAATCAATAATTTACCAACTTTGTACAGCTTTCTGTCTGCTTCGACCCTTGGAGATCTTTGGTGTGACGTAATAGGCATATATGTAGCTCACAATCTTACATAGGACTGGCAGTATGGTTGAAATTATTATGAATTTAATGAGGATATTTTTCTGATATTGATATATATATACTGTGTATGTATCACAATATAAAACGTCAATGGCGTTTGTTGCGAAATGACTGACATAATTTAACTGAAAGGCAACAATATCCTGTGTATTATATTGACTTGTTGCCCAGCCATAGTCTCACCTTTATCTTTATTTGTCCAATTACTTTGTCAGTTTTTCACTTTACTGTGTTTTAAATCTCTTAAAGAAAAGCTTCTGAAAGTTGTGATTTGCTGTCGCTGTGTTGCAGACGATGCTGTAGCCATGATTTTTTTTTTTTTTCAAATATTCAGGTCAAATCAAATCCCTGAGGTGCCACTCCACCCCTAAACAAATGTTTAACGAGCTACCAAGAAAAAGACAGTTTCTGGTTATTAAAACATATTATTCCTATTCATTTTATTTATTAGATTAACTTTAACAGTTACAGTCATATCATTAATTTAAAGCCTCCACACTCCCACTTAGTTGTTCTTGTGGACTAATAAGAAATGTATTCATTATTATTCTAATTACATAAGACAACAATACATTTTAATGATCTTTAGTCTAAAAACACAAAAACACACTTTGTGTCTCATGTGTGTCACTAAAGACACAATTCGAGGACATGACAGTGCAATGTGTTTCCAGGTGAGAAAACAAAAAAGTATAGAATTTGAATTTGTGATGAACCAATTGACATCTTTGCACTGATTTTTAAAGCTACAAATATATATATATTTATATTTGCATCCATGCTGTAGCTAACCTTGAGGCCTCCAATGTTGTGTCCTCTGTAGTTCTGTATGTTTGACTTTATAATATATAGTTTAAGTTATGTTTAAAGTCTTTTATTTTTTAATAGGACATGTTCATAAATATAGGCTATATATTTTTAGGGTTCAGTATTCCACCAGTATAATTTCATCCTTTGCAATGGTGAAACAGGATGTAAGAGATAAATTTGATAGAAAATGTAACTCAACAATTATGTTATAGATTCATAGGTATGGTTTCAACCTTTGAAGAAAAATGACAGGTAAGTTAAGAGCTGCTATTGTTATTTATGCTCCATTAATTCAATATTTATGTCGAACAACAGCAGGCTATAACACCTTTGATAATATTTTTTGAGCAATTAGAGACTCCCATGGTTACATAAAAGGTGTACATGGTGATGTCACTGGCCTGCGGACATCTCTATACTGTCACTTTAATTTCAGTGCAGTCCAGGGGGCAGGGTCGTGTGTGTGTGTGTGTGTGTGTGTGTGTGTGTGTGTGTGTGTGTATGTGTGTATGTGTGTGTCTTTTCCTCCTTCCCTTGGACTCGGAGCGGTTACAGCAGCAGCAGATTGAATGAAGTGTGTTTGCAGGCTGCTGGCCACACGGAGGAGGAGGACACCGTGCTGGCCTGCTCGACATGCCAGAGATGTACAGCCAGAATGCATCATTATTTTTTCTTGTTGTTTTTAGCTCTTGAGAGGGCGTTGAGCCTTGCCACATCTTCTCCACTAGCCCCTTAAAAAAAAAAAAAAAAAAAAAAAAAAAAAAAAGCTGCAGGCCCCTGAGAAAGCAAATCTCCGCCTTGATGGTATCTGGACAGCAGCAGCAGGCGACTGGCAGCTCTCTGCACGGATGATAAAGACCTCAGGAGAAGGAAATGGTCAAGATGGCAGCTGTGCACGGAATGATAAAGCTGATGTGGTGGCATTAGGTGTAGTAAGTCTCTTGTTTTTTTTTTCCTCTGTGGCATGCGCATCGCAGGATCGCGGTGCGGGACGCGGACGCTTGTGAAGGAACGCCGTTTGGGATCCGAGACTCTCTCTCTGACGACCCTTCCTATCTCTAAACTGCACATTTTCGACCCTAGATTTCAATGCATAGTGGCCCAGGGTGTTGGGCTGTGCACGAGAAACAAGCGGGGAATGTTTTGTGAATGCTGGTCAGCCCGATCATGATCAGCCCTGCGTGCTGCGGATAGACGCCTTTTGCAGGAGGATAGATAGACGGACACGTGCTGAGGGGGGGACTTGGGCTGCAGGCTGAACATTTGCATATCGTGCATAGTAAATAAACTTGCTTCTGTAGCCTGCACACAACCTTGATGGAATGCGACCCGAGTGATTTTACCACAACCCTTTGTGCAGCGACCGAGATATTGTGATTAACATGGCTGAGGCGCCGCGCGACGGCAACGAGCCTCCGCTGAACGTCGAGATAGACCCGGACTTCGAGCCCCAGAAGCGGCCGCGCTCCTGCACTTGGCCCCTTCCCCGACCGGAGTCCGGTGCGGGCAAACCCGGGGCGAGCGACGCTGACGTAATCCCCGAGGAAGAGGATGATGAGGGCGGCGATGATGCGCAGAAAGCCAGCGGCTGCTCTGCCGCGAAGCCGCGGGAGGCGGGCTCCGGCTCCGGCTCCGTCTCGCAGCCCGTGGAGGTCCAGCGCGGCCCCTGCAAGGAGGAGGCGGCCGACGGCTCGCCCTCCTCCGCGCAGACCCCCGCAGCCGCCGCGGCGCTGGGCGGCTCTGCCTCCCAGCAGCTGAGGAAGTCCTCCGCCCGCAGGAACGCCTGGGGCAACTACTCCTATGCAGACCTCATTACCCAAGCCATCGAGAGCTCCCCCGAGAAAAGGCTGACCTTGTCCCAAATCTATGACTGGATGGTGAGGTCTGTGCCGTATTTCAAGGACAAAGGCGACAGCAACAGCTCTGCTGGCTGGAAGGTGAGCGGTGACATGCTGGTGCTGTCATCATAACAAAGACCACACCATGTAAAAGACACACAAGGCACACAGCAGTGTTAGAGTAGAGATGGAGGAGGA
>JBCAUF010000042.1:19162976-19173029 GCA_038406115.1 Haemulon aurolineatum
AGGAAATGAACTCTGCTGTCATCACATACTGCGGACATTTCTTCCACGGCAACTGCCTCCGCAAGTGGCTGTACGTGCAGGAGACCTGCCCCATGTGCCACCAGACGGTGCGACCCACCCCGACGGCTCAGGGCACGGATCCGGGCGACGCTCCGGCGGAGGCGACTCCGAGAGAGGCGGAGCCCGATCCGCCGGCACAAGAGGAAGGTCAGAACCAGGACGACGGCACGCCGCAAGAGACGCGGAGCGGAGCCGCGAGTCCTGATCCCGCCGAGCAGCAGGAGGAGGCGGCGGAAAGCTTTGGGGATGGAGATTGCGGGAGAGAAGATAAAGACCAGCCAGCTGAACGTCACGGGAAAGCTGCCCAAGGTCTTCGTTTCAGCTCCAGTGGAGATTTTGTAGGATTTGTCAGCCCAGTGACAAGCTGCTCTTCGGGGGGCATTTCAAACTCTCATGTGCATCAGGGTAAAACTTTTCCCAAAATGCACACCCAAGGTGAGGAGAGTGGCAAGGACTCGCCACTGCTACTGACTCCTAATGCCGTGAATGAGAACACGGCGGAGGGCCAATATGACTCTAATGGAGCAGAATTTGAAGTTAGTTTCTGTCCCAGTGTGCCACAAAACAGCAACGATGGACATGATCGCTGCGACGGGACGCTCAAATCATGGAACAGCCTTCATTTATTTGAATCAAACCACGCTGATAGCAATCTCGAGGCACCTGGTGTGAGCCAAACATCTGTCAAATCGTGCAATGAAAACTCAGACTGCGCTGATGGTCCTCAAACTCACACAGGGAACGGTACATATTCAGACTTGGACCTGGACACGCTCAGAGAGGATGAAAGTGTCCCACAGATCCCCGGGCTGTCCTCCTCAGAGGCCGCCGTCTCTTGCACAAGCACAGACAACAGTGACTGACTGCCCTGCATCAGTGCCTTGAAGGGGTTGAAAAGGGTGACCCTCCATACTGGGGGAATTAAGCACATTTGCCTTCTCTCTGTCAACCAATAGAAAAAAAAAATGTACCTTTTACCAGACAGTGTACTGAATGTGCTTCAGTTGAGCAAATAACATGCATCTGGATTGAATAAAGAGACAAAATTGTGTTTGGTTAAAATGACACTTATTGTACAACTGTAAAGAAATTGTAAAGAACGTATGTAATTCATAGAAATTATGTGTAATTATAAAGCAATTATCTTGCGTCAATATTTACCAAATTCTAGCAGGTCACAAGTAAAGATGTTTACTTAGAGAACTTTCTTTCCATTTTTTCCAGGGTCCTGTTAGTCCTCTTGTTTAGCGTTTTTGTGAAAGCAACGTGGCAAAAGGAAAAGCTTCAGCAGTTGTCTTTGTTATTCATGAATCAGCCTTTTGTACTGCAAAGGTTCTCTTGTCTCCCAGTATTAAATTACTGCTGTGAATATGTACTTTTTTTTAAAGTGTAGTTTCTATATTAATTAATAAAACCATGACAGGTGCACAGTGAGGCTGGCATTGTGTGCCAGATTTCTGGAGTCCAAACAGTACATTACTTATGTAGCCTCAGGCTGAGAGAGTCCCGATTAGATTTTTTTGGCTGCAATGACTGAGATGATTAACTGTTCAACATCACAAACATCTACAGTAAAATTGTAATCGTAATAATTGAATGTTAATTTGAAAACAAAGGATTTTCTGTTCAACGTTTTTTGCTGATCTTAATTTTATTAATTATGACTTTTTTCCAATAACCGTGACCGTGACCAAGAGAAAGGGAGTCAGACTGGTAGTGAGGACCGGTTAAGACCACAATAAATACAGTTTAAAAATACAGAAATATGAGAATAGTGCACACACACACCCACCCCTCCCTTGCTCCATAAGCCCACACACACATCAACAGACACAACACACATGCCAGTTTAAAAAGACAAGGTGCAATATTAATGAAAAAAAAAAACAATATAAGTAAAAAAATCTATATAAACACTGTACAAAAAACAAAACAACAGCAGTTGCACATGGGACATTAAATTGCGGATTTATAATAATTAATAACAATAGTAATAGTAATAATAAAAGTCATGGTGCATTGGTGAATATGTGGCTGTTATTTCTGACATGACAACACGAAGCAAACCCAATTATAAATGCTGACATGTCCTGACTGGTCTTGTCAGCAGTTTGTTTTTTGTTTTTTTCAGCAGCAGCAGGGCTTGTTGTAAACCAATCTGCCACCACATCCGCCCTACGTCACTCAGCAGCCAACAGGCCCCGCCTCCTCGTCAAAAGGCTTCAAATACATGTAGTCAGCCGCTAGTAGGCTAACGTTAACGGTGTCGACCATCGACCGAAAGCGAAAGAAGAGGAGCTTTTTTGTCGGTCAGGGGGTCTACTTCACCTGGCGCACACGCACTTATTGAACCTCGACGTTTGGGGGATTATACATAATCCAACGGAGGACGGTTGGAACTACTGGGGAAAGTGAAGGTTTATATCGTCAGCTAGCTTTTGTTAGCAACTCCGCGCATACGTAGTTGTTGTAGCCTAGCTAACGACGCTAGCTCGAGGAAAAGGAAGAAGGCCGTCGCTAAAATCAAAATCATCCTGGCATATCACGGCTGCCAGACACTTGGCTTGGATCGGAACACCTTTAAATAAAAGAGGAGAAGAAGACGAAGAAGAGAGAGGATGGCTCTGAAAAGGATCAACAAGGTAAAAAGATAACGTCGTTTTGCGTGTGTGTTAAGCTAACTAGCCTCCCCACAATGTAGCGCTGTTGCCCCTGATGCCGTATCCTGTAAAAAAAAATATGGCGGTGAAACATGTTCGGGTGAAGTGTTTTAAGTAACGTTATGTGATTTGTTCTGATTATACACTCGCTTCGTTTTGTGTTTGTGAGTGTGCGGCTGTGTAGCTGCCAACATTAGCTCGTTTGGGTCACACCGCACTTCACTGAACCGCCCCGGGCTTTGGAACCATTTTACTCGGGGACATTCTAGAACGTTGCACGTTCGGAGTGACGTGTGACGTTCGGGCCAAAAGGGGGGCTCATGCTCGTTTTGAAGTGCAGTGTGAGAATAGAATACCCCCCCCCCCCCTCCAGGATTAAGGTTACCCCCTTAAGCCTGGACAGAATAAAGTGTGAAAAGCCCTTGAAAAAATATACCATTTTGTATTTTGTATATAACGTACATAGTTTTTATTCTGCTGATACAAAATGTACATTTCCTCATTGGATAGACCATTATATGTTTTATAATTGTTGTTGTTGTTTTTTGCTGGAAAAGTGTAACTGTGAGACTTTGAATATTATGAAACGTTTCTGTCATTCTATGGGAGCTTAAATGTTATGAAACTTTTTTCTTATTCTGCTGCTCTGTCAGTTTTACAGTTTTTAACCGTTTGAAATGGCTTTTGGTTCTTCAAACCATAAATATATGTTATGATTACCAAAACCTAAAAATCTGGAAAAGTCTAAATATGAAACCTTTTCAAAATTACGAAACTTCTATTGTTTGTCAATTGAGTTTTTTTTAAGTGTAAAAGGAGGATAAACATCAAGAACATGCTCAGACATTTTTTTACTGGAACCTCACATTTGATGTTGTTTCTCTGGGAAATTAACAAGCCAACCATTTTAATAATTCTATAATTACGTCGATACTGTGTATGTTACCAGAACCCATGACTCACATACTCACTGAGTCTGTGTGTGTGTCAGCCGGCAGAGCTGTGTTCATGATACACGTCCTTGGTATGTGAGCGTATTTGTTCTGTGCACATCACACAGGGTGTGTTCTGGCACTTCATGGAGGAAATTGGCAGCAGTGGAGTAATGGAGTAATAACGCCTATGAAGTGGTTCACGCCATGGCTTCAATTTCAACCCTCTCGCTGTCTAGTCCTCTGACTAGAATCATCTCCGCAAGGAAATCCGAAAACGTAGTTGTGGTTTTGTAGTAATGGATTACATGTAATCGGATTACATTCTTTTTTTAAAAGTTACCTTGTCAAGGATTGCTTGATCATATTAGTTACATATTTGCAATATGGTGATTCTAAAAGTTCCATATTGTGGGAAGTGATATTTCATGTCTCTTATTTTTATAGCAGGGTTAGGTGATGTTTACTTACAGTTTCACTTACAGTGAAACTAAGAGCTAAATACTCGCAGCACCTGAGAAGCTGTATTTTTAAACAAGCTGTTCTGAGAGGTTGTCATGTAACAACTTGACAGTCACCTCAGTCATGGTCAGTCAGACCACTCAGACCCACCTCGCAACCTGTTGTTGTTGTTGTTCTTGTGGTCATTCTGTTGCAGAGATGGCAGAAAAGAGGCTCATTAGTACAAATGGGACATTCACAAAACAACCTGAGATTGCTACACCCTCAAAGACAAGATGCTGAGCTATTTTGAAATGACTTTTGGTACTTAAAACCATAAGTATATGTTATGATTATCCCACCCTGAAAACACTGGAAAAGTGTAAATATGGGACCTTAAAAATTAGGAAACTTTTCCTTGAATCTCG
Source organism: Haemulon aurolineatum (assembly GCA_038406115.1). Taxonomy (NCBI): domain Eukaryota; kingdom Metazoa; phylum Chordata; class Actinopteri; order Lutjaniformes; family Haemulidae; genus Haemulon; species Haemulon aurolineatum. The sequence goes on from JBCAUF010000042.1 coordinate 19,167,498, forward strand.
TGCTTCTACTTTTTATGATTTATGGATACTTTTTTTTTATTTGATTGATTTATTTGATTTGAAGTTTTGATTTGATTTTTTTTTTTAACGGACAAAAAACACAATAAATCCACCTTGTGAGACTTCACAGATTCTGAATTTCACCTTAAAATAATTCAAAAAGTTAGCAGCCTAAAGATAACAGTGCACGTGTACAGACAGCCCCACAACACCACTCTAGTCCATAGCCGATCCTACAGTTGCCTGTTTGTTGTTATGACCTCCAGTGAAAAACAAAATGCTTTCACGTGTTGGAATTTTGCCATTAATTTGCATTTTAAGCAGAAAAAGGAGGGACAACTTGTCTTTGGTTGCATGTCTGGTTTCGGCGTTTTTAACAGGTAGTGAGCGATCGTATCAAAATACATTTTAAAAACTCCCAACCTTTGCTCGTGAAATGGCGTGTCTCTGCAGGCCGGGGTGGGGCAGTGGCCTCCACCTCACTCCAAAGTAGCTGTAGACCTAAAAATAACAGGGGAGGCAGTCGTATATATGTGTCGGGCTCATCTTGCGCTCGACTGTGGAGACGATAGCGGGGTGGTGCAGAGTTGAAGTTTGAGGAGAGTGGCTGGAGATAACGCAGACAAGAGGGTGTTGCGAAATAAATGAAGTGCACACAGCCTCATGACTGATCTCCCCCTCCCCAGTCTCCCACGTTGGCATTCATAACCCAAGATATTAAAGAGCCGTTTCTTTGTGGCAGATTGATTTCAGATTGTGTCTTTAATCATGATTTTCTCTCTGAAGATCACTGCGGTCTAATTGATTGTTGCTGTAAACCTCTTTTTTTTCATTACAGGAGCTCACTGACCTGGCCCGTGACCCCCCAGCACAGTGCTCAGCTGGACCAGTGGGTGATGACCGTAAGTGTCCCAGGGTTAAGAAATTATATTCATATTTTAAAAACCTGCAAATTATTATTTTTTTTCTTCCTTTTTTTATTGTTCTGTCTTTAAAATATGAAGCAAAAGTGAAGGAGGCCTATTATTATCTCCCACAGATCAAGGGCACGTCTTCAAATGACTTGTTTTGTCTGCTTTGATTTGAGCAACATTATATTGCACGTTAAACTGGACTCTAAAAGCACACACGGATGTAGGTCTAGTGCTGCGATCTGGTTATGCTAGTAATGAATACCTCCACCCTAAAATAGAGTTGACGGACAGTGGAGTAAAACTAATATATGACCACCATGGCAAGTGGTTACAAAACGGCGTTGAAATGACACATAAAGGGAAACTGTTATCATGCAAGTTGCGAAGGCAGTTTTAGGAGCCAAGTTCCTGTCCGATCACATACCTGTGACCTTTCGCCGGTTCCTAACATTTGCTTTCTGTTCTCCGCAGTGTTTCACTGGCAAGCCACAATCATGGGACCTGTAAGTAGACACTTTATGACATAATTGTTGCCCTCTTTGTACCGTAAAGCAGCGTAATGCTGAAATTTGTCACAGAGGTTGGGCTCTCGGCTGCTTTAAATGCATTCATGAGATAAAGGTCGAAATTTGACTTGATAATGGGGAAGCTGCGGACAGCAGGCCTTTTCGATGGTCCTTCTCTAAAATATGTAAATGTCATTCTGGTTTGCAGTGCGACAGTCCATATCAGGGAGGAGTTTTCTTCTTGACAATTCATTTTCCAACAGACTACCCCTTCAAACCACCCAAGGTGAGCTGAATCACACACACTGTTCCTGCTCCGATAGTTGGTTAAAGATATGTTGTCATTCATCCAACGAGCCACCCACCTGCACGATTTATTACACAACAGACACACACACACACACACACACACACGTCTCCTTAGCGACATTAAGATAATAGCCAATATATTCATTCATTCAAACGCTCAGAAACCCATTTTACTCGTGTTATTTTTGTCACAAAGTTACAAGGACACAAAAAAAACATTTCTTGTAAGTGAAACTAAACCCAGCCGTTTGCCTTCATGAACACTTGTTATCTGTTGACAACCCTCATGAAGTAATACCGGTCATTCCAGAAGTTGATAGTCATGAGCACCATACGTCACAGCCTCCATGTCAAAAAATTTGATTTGCATAACCATGGCCTGGTGCCTGTGGCGCAGTTTTCTTTTGCTTTTCCTCAATGTAACGTGTGTTTTTTTGTTTTTTTCTTGTCTTTTCAGGTTGCATTTACAACAAGAATTTACCACCCAAATATTAACAGTAACGGCAGTATCTGTCTAGATATTCTCAGATCACAGTGGTCTCCTGCACTTACTATTTCTAAAGGTATGGATCATTACAATCATGTATAAGCATTTTAAAATATCGGGATTTATTCAACATGTAAGTCGAAGTAATGGTTTGCTAAATAAATGTCTCTTTCTTGCAGTTCTTCTCTCCATTTGCTCACTCCTATGTGACCCAAACCCCGACGACCCACTAGTGCCAGAGATCGCACGAGTCTACAAAACAGATACTCCGAAGTGAGTTTTATAATCCATGTGCGAGATAAACATGTGACATAAACAAGTTGTCTTTCCGGAAAGGAAGAACACGCCTGTAGTAAATTTTGTATGGTGCAATACCCTTAACAGGCCCTCATTCAACTTTCAAAGGCACAGTTAATTTTCACCTGTGTCACCTGAGTCTAGTATGTAACCTAGTTTCACTCCGTCAGGTACAATAAACTAGCTCAGGAGTGGACAACGAAGTATGCCATGCTTTAGGGTAAGGCCAGGAGGCAGTGCTGCATCTTGGCTAGTGCTATGGGGTGGGTTGGTTGTCATGCGCTGGTCTCCGTTGCATAACTAGAGGCTTGTATCTCTTGTTATGAAGTAGTGTACATGACTGCAGTGTGGGGTCTGACTGTGATAATACTAATCTCTGGCTGTTTTTTGTTTGGTTTTTTTTTGGTCTTTAATTTCATACAAGAGTACCCTCTTGGTGATACCCGGCTCAGATCTTTCGGCTCAGCTTGTAAATAAACAAGTTGACTGAATATTTGTGCCCTGCCAACTGATAGCAGTTGTGTTTGACCTCTAATACAGGCCGGAGAAACGGGCGCCCAGTGGTCGAAATCACAAGTTCTGCAACAGCCAATTCTTACATTGCATGAAAGAGATTCTCAAATAAGCAAGCGGTCACAGACGGAGCTCGTTAAAGGTCTTTTCACGGCCGATGCACTTTATAGATTTGAGACAAACATCTCATGGACCACACCTTAGTGCAGATTACATATTTTACATTATTGCTGACCGTTTTCCGATGCATACCACATGTGCAGATTGCGTTCCTCTCAGTGTGATTGGGAAGTGAATGTGTAGAGACTTGAGTTTTAAAATGGGTTGCCTGTATTTTTCCCAGTCGTTGTTGTTGTTGTTGCTGCATGAAAAAGCAGTCGCCAGCGGGGACCTTTTTGAAAAACTATTCTTCAAAACAGACATGCATTCATGGGCTGTGGTGTCTGAAATTGAAGCCGAGCGGACAAACGATGAAGATAATGCAAGTTGGGCTTCTTGTGTGTGATGCAGATGTTTGAGCATATGATGAACCTTTTTCAGTGTCAACACAGCTAAGTTAAAGGTTGAATATGGAACATGAGCAGAATATTGACATCTAGTGTCTCAAGATTGTATTTGCAACAACATAAAAATAATTCCAGCAGTGGGGTTGGGGCGGGGGGTGTTTTTTGTTTTGTTTTGTTTTGTTTAGTTGTTCCCCTTCTTCATTAAATAAGGAAAAGTAGATACATTGAAGCAGGTGTATCCTTGCATCATTTCACGGGTAGACACTCCAATAAAACATGGTGCAGGAAATTGAATGCATTAAAAAAAGAAAAACAAGTAAATACACATTTTTAATGGGTTAAGAAGCAGAATTCTCTGTGCATGTAGCCACTAACTCCAGCATGAAAAGTTTTGTTGTCATAATGGCAGGTAAAGACGACATTATATTTCATTATAAGCGTCATTTTAAGTTCAACTTGGACATGGTGTCTAGTATTTTTGTGCATATACTGACACATTCTGTTAGGATGCTAACTCGGCTTGCAACGTTAAAAAGAAATGAGCGAAAGTGCATGTATTTTTTAAACTACAAACAGCTGCACATGTGACCAAAATTACCAAAAAGTTAATTTATTCCTTTCTCTTCTCTTTTGCAGATACACCAAAACAGCAAAAGAATGGACAAGCAAATACGCAATGTGATGGCATCATTGGGAAAGCTGGTGGAAAATGTCGTTGCTGGTTTAAACTAAAAGTTCTGGAATTCTGTTTTTCTTTTTCACTTTTTTGTTTTTGTTTTCTTTATTTTTTTTTCTTCTTTTTTTTTTGGTTAATCAGAGCATTTTACCCCCCTTCCTTTTTCCACCTGCGCGCTCATAAGAAGATAGTGTTTTCTCTCTAGACACGTGCCAGTTTCTGTGAAGTTTCTACTCCCATTTTGTATGGAGTTTAAAAAATAATAATAATAAAAAACAAATCACCATGGTTCCGAACACTCGGCTTGAGCATGCACCAGTGAGAGTTTTTCAACCCGAAAATTGGTGATGTTAGTCATTCACTCTGCACACACTTAGTAGAATCTGATGCGACTGGTCTCTTTGACACTGAGCACGGCATCAACCCCGTAACGACCCGGTCGGCTGGATCCTGCAGGGTTGACGTGTACTGAATTTCTCACAGCACTTATAGAGAAGCCTGTCTTTTGCCACGCCCGCAAATTCTTGAATTTTAAATGTTTCAAATCGGCAAAAGATTCTGCTGCATTTTACTTGAAGGCGCTAAAATAAAAAACAAATCCGAAATGGGGGGGTAAATGCCAATTCTCTAAAAGATTTTGGGAAACAGGTTCATGACTCTTGTATCTGCCTCCTGGACTGGTGTGACGTCGGTTTGTTCTTCTGATCATTAGTATAGGAATCTTTTACCTGAGGAAAGGAGTGTATCTTATTCCACTATCAAGTGTGTGTACAGAGAAGCACAGCAGTATATATCAATGTTAAGGAAACAAAATATAAGAAGTTCAATGTTGTATTTTATGCATGTTAATAAAGGTAGGCTATTATATCTGATATGTTTCTGCAAATTAAGTGGATTGTAAAGCTGGAAGTTGGAAAAATTTGGTTCCCCTCAAAGGCTGTCTATTTCTTTTTGTTATTTAGAAGCCAGTAGATGAGCTATTAGTTTTATGCCCACTCGAACACTGTCTTCTTGTAGCCCTAAAATATTGATGCAAAGCTAATGGTTGATAATCAACTTGTGGCTCTGTTTCTTTTTACTTTACCCTTCAATAAAGTTACTTAAACCATAAAACCACTCAGAGTGCTGCTTTTCTTTCATGCGCGAGTTCAATTTTTGGCACATACAAACACAATAACATCACTGTTTATCGTTGGACCATTAAACCGGTCTTTGCTCACTAGTATAACATGGTTACACTGTTAAGTCTTATCTTCAAATCGTTTATCTGTCACATGACAAATATTTGACTTGAACGGTTAATATTTTACATGACTTACCAGAA
>JBCAUF010000042.1:20930865-20943256 GCA_038406115.1 Haemulon aurolineatum
ATCCTCATATTTTTGAGGCTGGAATCATTAACTGTTTATTAGCCAGTTGCGGATTCAATTTCTCAACCAATCAACCAATCCTCCTCCTCAACATAAAAGGTCCAATATATTTTGCACTTTTCCAGTGTTTTATTCTAAGTTTTGATTTCCATAACAAGATATATTTGTGGTTTTAAGTACCAAAAACCATTTCAATAAAGTGTCTCCTCTCTCATGCTTCTCTCTGGAGCTCTGAACAGGCTGATTTGTGTCTGCCTCATTAATATTAATGAGTTTCTCTCCTGATCTCTCTTCTGCTAATTCAGCAACAGAGTGAACACTTGGTGTTGAATGTTTAATAAAGTCAAAACAGCAACAAAAAAGGTTGGATGGTGGGTATGAGTGGGCCGTTTTAGGGGCGTGGCTGAGGTCACTGTATATTTGTGACATCACAATCTCACAGAGGTCTTGACTGCTGGTTTCAAGGTACAGTTTCTGAATTTAGGCTCTGTGTATTTCTGCGTGGATTAAGTGTTTTGATACGACTGAGGATGGTGTGTTTAGTCTGATGGCCAAAATGCTCCATTTTGGTTTCATCAGACCAAAGAACCTTCTTCCAGTTGACCTTGGCGTCTCCAGCATGCCTCAACTCTAGTTGAAATTTAATATGAGATTTCTTCAACAGTGGCTTTCTCTTTGTCGCCATCCCATGAAAGAGTCGCACCCATCTCAGCTGCTGAGGCTTTTAACCCCTTCAGTGTCGTCATAGGTTTCCTGGTGATCTCCCTCATTTGTCATCTTCTCATACAGTCACTCAAACGACCTGCTCAAGGCAGATTATACCTGTGCTTCCTTCCATTTCTTAATGATGGATTTAACTGAAATCCAGGAGACATTCAGTGACTTTGTGTGTTTTTTTTATATCCACCCCTGAGTCAGTCACTTTAATGTGAATATATAAATCTGTTTTCACTTTGAAATTAAAGAGTTTTTTTTGTGTACATTCACAGACTTTGTATTTGAAAATAAGAGTTTTGGACCATTGGTAGGACCATTTTATTTGTACAGCCCAAAATCACAAATCAAAATTTTCTTTGGATGACTTGCACAGGGAGCAACGCCTTCTGTCTTTTGACAGAGTAGGAAAAGTTTCCCACAAAAAACCTTTTAACAAGAAAAAAATGTAAGCAACCTCAAAAAGAGCCACAGAGGAGGGATCCCTCTCCCATCTGACCTCACCTTGGCTTAGGAAACCGCAACAAGCTTTTTCCACACTTCTCTGACATTTCATAGACAAAACAGTTAATCGATATTGAAAATATCTGTCAGTTTCACCTTTAATGACATGCCCAGAGGATTTACATGGCTCACAGCAGACACATTCCTCCAATAACCAGAATTTACATATTGGACAGTAAGCAGGAAAATTAAGCTACTGTGCTGTTTCATTCTCTCTAGTTTCAAGCAGTCTAAATCCTTCTTACGGCATAGTCCACTGCTGACATGGGAAGAAGCATCTTACTGTCTTTATTTTATGGACAGTGTTCGCAGGTGGAAAGTCAGTGAGGGGTCATGCTCATGTTGTTGCATTAGCCCGCCCTGTACCATATACCCTTTTCACAGCAGTCATTTTGATCTTTTCTAGCAGGGAAAGCACAGGTGAAAGAAATGTACTTAATGATGCTTTTAGTCACCAAAAGAGGTGAAGAAGAAGGTGAGCCAAACAACCAGCTCAACTAAATGGAGCGCAGTAGTTTTTAATGCTATCAATTATTTGGCACATATTATAACTTCAAACATCCTTTCCTGGTTTGGTTTGAAGAATAATCACAGTACCTACGAGATCCCAGATCAGTGAAGAAAACTAATCAGATGTTTTTTGGCTCAAGCAAATCTTCTCAAAAGTGTTTAAATATGTTATTAGGTTTCTGAAATACATCGTGAATAGGAAGGCAGATTAAACTAATTACCAATAGTGAAAACAAAAAACCTCCATGGCAGAGGTAATAAGCATCACCAGCACTGATAATTACTGATAATTACACTAATGTGACTCAAAGGGTGTTATGTGTGGTAGACTTGGCATTAGAGAGGGGAAAAACATCACTGAAAGACTGAAGGTGGCTGCAAAGTGTGTCAGTGATGCACAAAAGGTATTCAGATAAACATACTGCATTTTGACACTCTATTCAACTTCATCAGCTTTGAAACCAAACTGTGAAGGTGAATACACATAATTTTAACGTCTGCTCTTCAAAAACAAACAACAAACAAAATGACATCCAATTGCAGTTGCACTTGGTGTCGATTATGCTTTCTTACTTTCTGCAATTTGCAATCAGTAATTGCATTCATTACGTAGAGAGGGCCCACAAGTCACTGAAAATATCTCCATCTGCCTCCTTAAAATAGTAATAAAACATGCCGGTGTGGTTGAGATTAATCACCCTGTAATCTATTCAAATCATGAACCAAAAACTTATCTGTGAACGTCTGCCAGAATAAACACGACATGGTAAGGTGGAAATAAGAAAAATTACAAAAAATGTACGAATTTATCTCAATAGACTTTGCAAACACCCTTTAGATAAGGAAAAACTGGAAGTGGAAGGAACTTAAAGGGGAGGGATCCATCTTCCTGGACAGACGTGATGCAGTCTGCACAGAATAAATCTTAACATTGTATGAAAAATCACATAGATAAAAAAAGAAGGCTTTACAATCTGTTAAAGAAAATTATTGGAACGAGTTTCTCATCACTATTGTATGTGTTAAACAAAGCAGGGGTATATATGAACTGCGCACAGTCAGGAGACAGAGGGCTTTTATTAATTCAAGGCTAAATATGGTGTGTTAATGACAGACAGAGTACACGATACCAGGTGCTTGTAAGACGTTGAGAGAAATGCAAAGCACACACATTATAATGAATGACACACAATGCTAACAAATATAAAGCTCAAGGAAGAAACTGTGTTTTTCCTTCTTATACACGGAGGGAGATACTTTGATTACACCGCGTTGTCTCAAGTGTTGCAGCTTTGGTTTGTTTGTGGATGTTTAGATTATTTTATGCAGCCGATGTGTTGTGTTGTGTCATGTGATGGTGAATTCTGACCATCTGTTTTCAGATGAACTATGATGTAAATTTCACACCTGTTCATGCACCTGTGATGATAATGATGATGTTGTTAATGATGCCACTGGTCTTCATCATATTGACTAAATTCTCTGTCTGCTCTCGTACAGATACAGATATTAATTCCGTAAGCTTGGATTCACTCCATTAGCAACAATCAACATTTACTTTATTGCAGTGCATCAAAGGTCAAAATCTTTATTTAATCATCATTGTAGTAATACAGAATTTTAGTCAATCACATTTATCTCACAACTATACTATACTACTACTAATATACGACAGTTTAACTCTTAGACATCTTCTATATTGATTAGATTTTGTATTTCAAGAAGATTTTGGTAAAGATATTTAACTTATTACTACTTTTACTCAAAGATACAAAATGCAACATTTACACATTAAAAAGTCTAAAAATGCCTATTCCCATGTTATATATATTGTTGACTTGTGTACTTACATTATCCCAAACGCTTCCAACAATGTTCAAACTCTCTGAAATCTGTAACTTTACTCAAGGTACCGCTGGTCGCCTGTCATGGCGTCGTCTGGGGAAACACAGGAAACACCAGATGGTTCGTCAGAGAGCGAGGAAGGAAGTTGGCCAATGCGACTAAACGTAGCATCACCTCGTCTGTGAACATTTCTGCCCGAGTCACGTCATGATAGATTTTGTGGTTGTGTAAGGGTGAAGACACACCCATGATTCCACTCTACTTCATGATGTCATCACACTTTTCATAGTATTGATTGAGAGAAACCTATAGCCAGACTGTGCATTTAAATAATGTTTCCAATGCAGGACTTTAACTTGTAATGACGTTTTTCTTTACAGCATGATATTCTCAGTGCTGAAAAAAGTGAGACTTTTATACTTTAGACCTTTACACTGCATTACACTTTATACTGCATTACAAGTAAATTCCCTTCAAGCATGTTATTACCAAAATGCAAGTAAGTGCTTGCTCAGTAGAAAGATAGCCCCATGTGACTAATAGATTATTGCATATGACATTAGATTGTTACTGATGCACTGATGTTTGAGTGTCATTTTACCCTCCGAAGGGTCAAAAGATAACACTGATGGGTCATGAGATGATTAATGAGAGAGGAAAGAAGAAAACAAAGTTCTGCTGAACACATTTGTATTGAGTTTTGGACCTTTTTCTAATATTTATAGTTTTTAAATGAGACAAAATTACACCGTCTGGGCCTCATTCAACACTTATTATTCAAATGAAACCGTCTGAGAAGTTTAGTGGGAGAATCTCTTTGGTGCAACTTCTAACGACTCGACATCTGAAACATGACATGGGGCCCCAGCTAGACGCTGCTTTTGTGAGGGGCCACAAGCCTTTCCCTTAAACAATGCATGGCATTGTATGGCTTCGCCTACGTTTTGATAAAAAGAAGAAAAAAAACCCCTAAATTGTAGAAATAAACTGAAAGGAACTTGCACCTGTATCTCTGTTTCTCACTATCTATCTACCTACATAAAAAAGTACAATATGACAGTGTGAGTATAAAGTTGCCAAAATGGAAATTATGAAATAAAGCACAATTACCACAAAGTTGTAGAATAAATATTTCCACTGACTAGGCTGCCTGTGTTTTTATTATTTAGGCGAATAATCAAAACAATTCATCCCACCACTAATTGTTTGTTTGCTTTTCTTTTGATCAAAGAAAACAAATTAACGTAAATGCAGAACAAACATCCTAAAAAAAAAACTTCGACGACGGACGACGGACTTTCACTTGTTCTGTCAAATTAAAGCATTAGTGGTAGAGAAAAGCAGGGAGAAATCATTAAGAGAGGAATCCCAGGCATATGGCTGTCTGTTGTCCCCTCCCCCTCCCTCTCTCTCTCTCTCGCTCGCTCTCTCTGCCTCCCTCCCTCCTCCCCTCCGCAGCAGCAGCAGCAGCAGCAGCAGGACACACACACACAAGCACACACACACACACACACAGCGAGAGAGAGAGCGAGAGAGAGAGAGGAGGTAGTTCAGTTTTTTGAAGCCGTGGCATGAATGATCTCATCTGAACCTGATCTCCTGCCGTCGATCCTATGACCGAGACGGGAATAAAATAACACAAACACGAGGTGAGTACGGCCGCTGCGCCCTGAACGCACCACCACCATCTGTAGTCTGTTTTAACCACCCGGGTGAACCGTTTGTTGTTGTTTTTTTAGGAACTTTTTGGGCTAAAAGAAAGGAGGAAGGAGCGGAGGATGTGTGTGTGTGTGAGTGACTGTGTGTATATGTGTGTGTGTGTGTGTGTGTGTGGGTGGGAGCAGGCTAGCTTTTTGGGCAAATTCGCTTCACGTGCTAGCATAAATTATTGTGTGTTTTAGCAGTTCAAGCCAATAGAAAGCAAAACTGACATGAAAGCAAGGCCCTTTTCGGTAACAAAAAGTCACTGCCGTAGCCATAGTTAGCTTAGCCCCAGCCGGCTGGCCGTTGGCCGTTAGCCGTTAGCTACTAGCGCAAAATGGCCTCACTGCTGAAAAAGACAAAGCATGCGGCATTCACGGCTCCAGCGAGCTACCGATCCCGCTCTCTCTCGCTCAACCTTACATCACACACAGCGGGTTTTATAGGCTTTAATCGGGCGGTTCATGGTGATTATATTACACATTTTATAGATGAAACAGTTACATGTAACGCCGCCGTGTTGTAGGTTTATTTATTCGTTTAGTACTCGGTGGTTTTCTTCACCGTGCAGTGGGGGATGGGGTCATGCTAGGAGCCAGTGACGTCAGGCGAGGCTGCATTCTGATTGGCTCCTGGCTCCTAGCACTATATATGTATACACACACAAGAGCCCTGTTTTTAGGAGTTAATGTGTTTTTTTGCCCCTTTAACACTTTATGATGTGTTTGTAATTGTGCAGTACTCTTAGCAGCAGTATTTTAATTTGAATGAGGTGATTTTATTTTTTCCTCTTTGATTACTCATTTCCTGATTCTTTTTGAACATCATATATGTCAGCATTTTCTTGTTAAATCTTGTGGAAACAGTTTGACTAAATTTTACTCAGCAGGAAGGTGTAGGTGTGACTTAAATGAGAGGTGTTAGTGAATAGGAAACTATTTGTAGTGCGAGTTCAACATCTATAGCAGACAAAACATCAATAGTAATCTTAAACGCTTGATTGATCGGTGTGTGAAATGGCACAATAGTTGTTTGCAAAGGGGTTTGTAATGATTTAAATAATGTTTTAGCTCACTTTCAGACAGTGGATCTTTGGTTGTAAATGTATTGTGCTGCTTGTTATTATGAGGTGTTTTGCTATGTCGTCAAAGAAGGTGTTTATGTAATTGAACTTGCTGGGAATTTCTCTGAATTGATTGACTTTATTTAATAATAGCATCATTATTGGTGTCTGTGATTTTGGTAACTAGTATATTTTTAGAGTCAACACATTGTGCCTGTCTGATAGATCTGCAGCATGCGAAAAAAAGCGGTATATGTTATGGTTTTTCTTGCATCAGTTTTGTATGATGTATGTTTGTCTGCTACAGGTGCAATACAAATGTGATCTAGGTATAATCTATTTCCACTATGATGTGGGCTTTTTTTTTAACGATCAGGACAAAATAAAGCAAATACTGTCCATTACTATGTAGCTTTAAATTAATTTCCAAGTAGGATCATTGAGATTTAACCCCAAAATGCTAAACTATATGGTGTTCAAAAAAGAGATTTATCAACAATGCCTGTAAAAGCAAATTCTGTCATGTCCAAAACTGTTTTTAATTCTCTATGCAGTGTGCTTTCTCTCAGGTTGTAGGTCTTCCTGGTTGTATTTCATTTCCTTTTTGAATTTTTACACATTGCTGTTGTTTTTTCCTTTAGGGAGATAGTGCTCTCTAGTGTCTCTTGTTTAGCAGGGGCCAGCACAAATGCACTACACAAGAAGACAACATATATGTCCATGATTGTTTTCTCACCCTTTTGTATTTTAGATCTCCGGCTTCATAAATGACTTTTTTTTTTCCTATTCTGTCCACTGTCAGGAGGAAATGTTACTCTGTATGCAAGCGAGGACTCAAAGACCTCCATTCAGTGTACATTAGCTTCACTTCCCTTTTTTGGGTATGGATCATGACTTTTTTTTAAAAAAAACCCTGGTGTTGATTTCAGATAATTCATCTGATCAATCAGGTGAAGACAGTAGCTGTAATTTAATCTCTCTCTCTCGTTTTTATGTCAGGTTTTCGTGTGTGTGTGTGAAAGAAGCGCAGTGCCTCCCTTTGTTGAAGGGTGAAGGAGAGTTTATACCTTAATCCCCAATTAGAAATCACTCCATTTTTGATGACATGTTTGACTATATGTTGATTAAATGTAAAAATGTTCAATTGTGTGGTGTTTTTTTTGTCTTTCCCCGTTTTTTTGGCTGTAAAAGATCTTGCACAACACCCCTTGCGTGTGCCACAATGTGTTAATTGTAAGATGGTATATAATTTCCACAGATTATAGGGCCTTAGTTTTGTCTGGCAGAAGATAAAAATTTTAAGAAAAACACTCTTCTTTGTTGGTTCGTGGATGAATTGTGAGAATAACAGCAGAAAAGTGGGCAGTTTTTTGTGAAAGTGTTAACAACTTGTTTGTTTTTCTATTCTGTGAATCCTAACGCCATGCTTTTACAGTCCCAACATGTACCAATACTATTGTCACTGTACCCCCTGGTTTTAACTTTCTTTTGTGATTATTTTGTAAAAAATGTATCACAAGTTGAGATTTGGAGCAAGTGGAATCATTCACCCAAATGCCCTGCCCACAGGTTTTTACAGAGGAGACACAGCCGGACACTGCACACTATTTTTTTTCTGTCTGATGGAAAAATTAAATGCCACAGGCTGCTGTTTTCAGAGCTCAGTCTCCTATTTACTCGCATCCCGTGTATTTCGGGGGAGTCAGAGGGCCTTTAATGTTGGCAGGAGTGTCGTTTTGTTCCTGTAAGACATCTGTGTGCTCCAAACGGTGTGCAATAAGGAAGTTGACTCTACTTTTCTTCCCCTCCTTCAGTGAAGAGAAAGTGAAAATCTTGTTCTACTAGTTTTCGAAGCGTGTCGTGTGTAGACATGGAAACCTGATGAACCTTGTAAATATTAGTGGGTCATGGTGGTATATTGTATTGTGAACACTGTAAATGCTGTTATTTTCTATATTCTTATCACTTTTACCCCTTAAAAGCACCTTATTGATTAGGATATTTTCTTGATCACAGGTGGCAGTGGGAAAGAATATAAGTGCACCGATCATGTAACTTGAGTGCTGTTTTTGTTTTCTGACAAAGGTCTCTCTAGTCTGTGCTTACTTTGATGCAGCGTCGGCATTTAGTTGGTAACCATGCTATTTTCGGTGGCTCAGTGGTCTGTTAAAAGTGTGGTTGTTCCGCCCAGCAGGAGTCTTGCCTCAGACTGGCCTAAAATGGGCAGAAATGGTGCTGAACAAAAGCTGCTTGTCGCTCGTACAAAAGTACTTGAAGCGTTGCAGCCGGGACCAAGCTGCATTGCTATTGCCTGTGCCTCTCAACAGGAAAGGTATAGCAAACTTTAAGAAAAAACTACAACAAACAATTTACTGTTTACTGTAGTTCATACAGAGTTTAAACCTGTAGAGTTTATTGATAAAGTCACAGCTGCTGTTGAGCAGATTGTAGCCCTAGCTCTCCCTCATGTCCATACACAAATACTACACCACATAGCCTCATTACATCACACATTTACATAATTAATTACATGGCACTTATTCTTTTCACTATGATCTTAGCTAGTGAGATTCAGAACAGTAGGCATTTTGTGTGTTTGTCAGAGTGATTAATTGGTTGATGCTGCGTTGTCGTGCCATGTCTGACTGTGTTTCTGTCTCCTCGCCGTCACCACAGAGAGACAACATGTTCCCGAAGGGCACCAAGCGCAAGTTCTCAGACTCCGGGGAGGAGCCGGTCCCCAGCGGTGACCAGGGCCCGCCGGCAGCTCCATCTGCGGCGGCGGCTCGGACGCTGTCGTCCTCCTACAGCCTGCAGCGGCAGTCGCTGCTTGACATGTCGCTGATCAAGCTGCAGCTCTGCCACATGCTGGTGGAGCCGAACCTGTGCCGCTCGGTGCTCATCGCCAACACGGTGCGGCAGATCCAGGAGGAGATGACCCAGGACGGCACCTGGCAGATAATGACCCAGGCCCTGGCGGCGGCGCAGTGTCCCGCCGACCGCCTGGTGGCCACCGAGGTGCTGTGCCGGCAGACGGACGCGGCGGCTCAGGCCGGGCAGAGCCCAAAGCCCTTCTCGGTGGTCGGCCTGGAGGAGGGCTACCACTCGGAGGAGGTGGTGATGGAGGGAGATGTGGAGACCGAGGTCACCATGTCCACTTTGTCGCCCGTCTCCCCCCAGCTGTCTTCGGCCTCTTACCTGGCGGGTCCCTTCGGCATGGGGCCCTGCTGGGAGGAGGAGGAGGAAGACGGCGAGTGCGAGGAGGACGAAGAGGAGGACAGCGAAGAGTGCGTGTCGGAGGGCGAGGAGGCAGACCGGGACCACCTGAGCGCAGACTCCAGGACAGGGGAGCAGGTTTTTGGGACTTTTGAGATCAAGCACCCGGCGCCGCCCCCTGACCCCGCGCTCGAGGAACTGTTTTCAGACGTGGACCCGTCCTACTATGACCTCGACACGGTGCTGACGGGCATGCAGAGCGCCCCGAAGATGGGGCCTTACGACCTGCTGGAGAGCCTTTCCTCTCACGGGCCGACCACCCTGAGCTCCAGCTCGAGCTGCAGGTCAGACCTGAACGAACTGGACCACATCATGGAGATCATAGTGGGATCCTGAAACTCAGAACATTCCTTGTACTGATCCCTCAGACTCTTTCCAGACTATGCACAGTACACATGTGCATGTTCTGTATGTGGTATTGTTACACATGGAGATTGTTGGAGGTTTTGGGACAAGGTGGGAAATTAACAGCAAGCCAAGATAGATTTTGGGACTGGCTGTTAGAGGCGTAGTTAGTCTGCTCTAACGGCCACTTAGGCGAGTCGGCAGCTGCTGTTGGGACCTTCATCTTTTATTCAAAAACATGTAATTGGCGACAAGTAGCAAGGGTGAAATTAATGAATTTTGGGATTTGCGAGCCTTCCCGGCCCGCGGGCGCAGCAGTTAGTTTCCTACTTTGTTGATGAAATCCAAAACATGACAACATCCGCGAGAGGGCAAAGATAATTACCTATACCATGATGCATTCTTATTTACGTACTTTCCATGTTTACGTCTGTCATACATTCTGTCATACTAGCTCCTTCTGGTCGTACTTTCTGCCATTTTGTCCATTTCTATTTATTGTTACATGGACTGAGGAACAATTCATCACACTACATGCATCAGAAACCAGAACAAATTGTAAATCCAAATCTATGAATCAATGCATATTTTCCTAAAGATTTGAGCAATTATGAATGGAATATATGTATATGTACGTATGTGTATATAGAAATATATTTTTTGCATTATACAGCTGGGGGATTTTGCAAGTATCATTTGATATTATTATTATTTTTTTCCCTCCCAAGCGGTTTTTAAGATTTTAATGTAGCCAGACTCGAGACAGTGTCTTCCCATGGTTTGGTATAACAAGTCGACTGTAACAGGTGTCAGGGCTGGCATTGTCACACTTTATAGGCGCTGTTCTTTCATTTTCTCAAAGCTTTACGCAGGGCAGGGAGATTACTGCCAGCCGCTGAACAAACGCTGGTTAAGATTGGACCGTTTCTGGTGAGTTAACAGTATCCAGTGGGCAAATTCAAGTAAGCTTCCTGCCCTGCTTTACATACAGATCTAATAACAATAATAATGACAGCTTTTCCTGAAGCATTTGGAGAAACCACGGGGTGATAACTGCATCAAGAAGCCATATTTCTTTCTCTCATTTGTTAGTACTACAAATGAAGAATTCTGTGTGTTAACCCAATCTAATTTATTGTTGTTTTATTTATTGTATTTATTATATCTAGGTACAGACATGCCACATTGACTTCAAATCAAACCACGAGGCCCGATGAAATTATATTTATCCAAATTTCACCCTCCGTTTTGAATGCAGTACCTATTTATTCCTCACATTTTTTTATTATTATTATTAGTAATAATAATAACCGGGTTACTATTCAAATCACTATGCAGCTCTGTCATACGTGTTTCAAAATGATTGTATACGACTCAAATGTCCTTTAATTCCTTTATGCAAACAGTTGCCTTTCTCCTAAAGATGTGGAAAATCAAATGCATTTTTCAAAATTGTTCCTTATCATCGTGATGAAGAGATTAACTCAGGCAAACAAAATGTATTGACAAAAATACAGTATTACGACACGCTTAATACCTTACCACAACACTCCTGAAGGATGTCACTCTGGTCTGAATGGGAGCTAGAACTTCAAAGACTAATTACCGTTGTAAAATGTATGCATTTTTTTATATTAAGGAAAAAACATTGTAGCATCTTTGTAAATATTTTTTATAATAAAAGGTGCAACTATTGATTGTGTGGATTGGATTATATTTTAACATTAGGCTTGACCGGTTCTCCCTTTTCTTCATTGTTTTATTGTTTTGTTTTTAACTGCTTTTATTATAGATCTTATCAACCTTTGGATTTGGCTGAACCTCATGGAGACTTTCAAATGGTAAGGCAGGTAATTATCCATGTTATTGCCAAAAATACCATTTATATCCTGTCTGTTGCATGCAGTTCATTCATTTCATTCAAGATAAAGATTTAAAAACAGGTCCTGAAACAACTGGGCACTGCCAGCAAATGTTACGCCAACGGGAGTAAAAAGTGCATTTGTGAAGGACTATTTTCAGCTGCAGATTTAATGTGCCAAGTATTTCCAGCAGCAGAACGGGGTATGCAAATAAACCGCAGTGTTCATTTTATCATATCGACTGAACATGTCTCAAGGGCTGCAACTAACGACTGAATGAATGTGGCGATTGTTTTCTCGAATAATCAATCAGTTGTTTGATTCATGGAATGCCAGAAAATTGTGAAAAATATCAGTGTCTTCAAAAGCCCAAGGTGACGTCTTCAAATGTCTTGTTTCGTCCACAAGCTAAAAATATTCAGTTTACTGCCACTGGCAAGTAAAGAAAAAGGAAATGTTTTGATCAGCTTTACCGACTGTCAAAGTAGTTGACAACTAATTGTTGTGCAAAGTGTGCAATGGTGTGGTTTATTGGGGTATTTTTTCAATAGTTTTTGGATAACAGGAACTT
>JBCAUF010000042.1:20971119-20990773 GCA_038406115.1 Haemulon aurolineatum
TGTCTAAGGTTATCTCAGATTGTGCATGAAAACTTATTTTTGTGGTGCAAAGAGTTAAGTGTGAGAGGACCTTTAGAAACCACTTAATTCAGTTTGGGAGTGACACACAAGGTATGACTGCAACCTTAAAGTGTCCCGCCTCCTTTGTCCATCTGAGACTGAACAAATTACTTTAGCCACTTTGGCAGTTACTCTCACACTAGGAATGTTTAAGAGCAGTTTTTTTGGACAGCGTGTTATGAACAGCTTGGTTTATTTCCAGGAGTCGAGCAAACAACAGCAGCAGGTAGGTGAGCTGTTTTATTCCACAGGATGGGCTTTAACATTTTAATTCTGAGAGGTTTTTGTTAGTCATGCCTGGTCTGAAAGAGATAGATGGTGGTAACAAGGATTCATGAAGCACTTGAGTTAATGGCGTAGGCAGCCGTAGAGACTGTTGATTATTATATTTCACAACACGTCTAGACTGTGGTGTGCTCAGAGTTCACAGTGTGAAGCTGCTTCTTTGTCAGATAAGTGTTCCTCTGATGTTGTTCGTGATCCTGGTGTCACAGCGATGTGACATATCTCTGGTGACAGTGCAGGTTGAGTTGCAGATATTTTCTTTCAGTATCAGTCATGTAAAAATCAGCAATAATATCATTCGGTACCTTCTTGGACTCTCTTGAATTATCAACCTTGAGGCAGCAACACAGTGGGAGGTATTTATATCACCAGCTTCTTGCCTTAACTGTCTTCTAATGCACTTAAACAGGCAGTGAGAGCTCTTCACATGACATACATTAAGGCAGAGGGTGGAGTGTCAGTGTAATGGTGCTGCAGGGTGTTCACTCTTGCACAATTGTTACATACTGTAAGTTCAAATTCAACATTTTTATCAGACTTTAAATGAACATTTGGATGTTTTGCATCAGCTACTTGGCATGAGACAGTTTTTCCTCTACTTGTGTAGCTATTTTGATGCAAAGAAGTTGATTTTAACAGCAAAAGAATAAAAAAGAAAAGAAAGTAATATGTCTAGTAAGTAAAAACTGCAAAATAATCAGCTCAAACCTTGACTCACTGGCTAATAAGCATACAATAAGTATTGTTTTATATTGTTTTTGTTAAAATTGGTCACTAATTGACTTCGCAGTTTTGTAAACAGTGAAAGAATCTTGAGATCCAGCATTACAGGTTATAGGAGCTGATATGATATTAATAGAAAGCTTTTGGGTAACATTTTCCTTTAACCCCTTGATGTGAGTTGTGGAGTTTAGTGCTTCAATAAGACCTAAAAAGACTGCAGTCTTAGTCCTACAAATTAAAAGTATTAATCAGCAGCTCAAGGGCCAAAAACATTTTATCCACAATGGAGTGCAATCCCATTTATTAAATACTAATTTCTACTGATAAAACACTGTAACATCCGTTTGGCATCTTGATGATGTGGGTTTATTAGCCAATCAGGATCTAAAACCACAGAAAATGTGGCGATGTGAAGCACAGAGCAACATTATTTCTCCACAAGTCCTGATTTATGCAAACTTATTCAATTTGGGAATTTCCAATTATTTATACCAAACATTTTACCAACTAATTGCATCAGTGGGAATCCTGACAATGAACCTCTCATTAAAATGGCCTCAATAAAGAGATGGGTCAAAATGGACTCAAATCAAATTGAGGTTAGGCATCAGAACGGGTAATAACAATAACAATCTGACTAATCATGATCATTTGGAGTCAGACTTTCCCTTTTTGGCAGCCTTGAGGGGCTGAGCTGAGAGGCTGCAGAGTCTAATCTGTGGATCGATACAGTGGATCACTTAACAGGCGAAGGAGGCAGCGGGCCCCTGGGGGAATTTTTGCCAGGAAGAACTCTAAATAGTCTCATCATCGGCTCCAGTATCTCTCTGAGAGCCTCAAAACAACCGTAAGGAGTCAGACTGGGTGGAAGTCTGAGCTCACTGCTGGAGAGATACAAAGACAGATAGACACCAGAGCGTAACTTCTGTTCTTGTGCAATCTGTGTTTATTCATTCATTCAAAAGCTGGAAAAAATCAATCTGCTTGAGATAGTGTACTGCTCATACTAATCATTTAGTACAATAAAGTGATTACACACTAAATCTTGTTGCATGCATTTTGTTTGCTGTGTTTGTAAATGCGTAACAACTTTGGAAGAATTACATTTAACAATATTATCAGTTTTACAGTAAGCAGACTTTGCTCAGCTGCTCTGTTGACTGGTGCTGGTGAAATGACATGATGCGATTTTCCCTGTAGATGAAGTTATTTACATGTGTTTGTGGAGCTCTATTCACTGATTACTCTTACAGTAAGCAGATGTGATGTCAGTTTGTTGTTTTAGTGTTTATATTTTGTTTTGTTTTTTGTTTGTCAGGTGCTGGTCGAAGGCTGAGAGCACCAGAGCCCGGTACAGAGGACGATTCAGTGAGTGACTTCACTAAGTCTCAGATAATAAGTCTGATATGACACATATGTACACTATATTTACATAAATGTTGATTAAATATGTGTGTGACACGTTGAAATAATTGCTGTAGCCTTCTAAATCTGACACAGCTTACTTTTCTTGAGCTACTTCCTTTCAAAACTATTAACATAATAAGTTATTCTAATTAATCCTCTGGGTGCCATTAATGTCTGTTCCAAATTTTATGGGAATAAATCAATTTATTGTTGAGGCATTTTGCTCTCAACCAAATGCTGGGCTGACACACCGGCCAACATCGCCATGCCTGGAAAAACACAAACTAATGTGACAATTATTAAATAGCAAACACCTAGTCGAGGCTGCTTTTGGCATAGCAAGGTGTTATCACACTATTTGAGATCTAGTTTTCTCCACACCTTTGTGTGTTCACTCTGCACGAGTTCTACCATCAAGACTGATTTTTAGGTGGCTGATGAGGACGAGAGAAACCGATTCAAATGACATGATATCTCTTTGAAACGACACCAACAACAGTTTGGGAAGAGACCATGTGACTGTTTTCATACTGACTGACCTCATGTCCACGCAGATATGTGACGAACCATCTCAGTTCACAGAGGGAGAGAGACCACGCCCTCAAGGATCGTCACCCGTCGAGGAGTTTCCTGAAAGCGAAAAATACACCGACAGTGACAAAGAGGTACAGGGCACCGACATATCACCATGACACAGTCAACAGGGAGAAACCAGCTTATTTTATAAACATTCTTTTGAACATGAACAGACTTTAACCTGGTTACTTCAGTACTGGTACACACATGTCTATTTGTGATTCAACGGCCTATGCTGTTTAGGCCGTAGACAAATGAAGTTAGAAAAATAAGCTTGTGACCAAGAGAAGCAAGCTGTGTACCTCGGCTAATTTATTCTCACATGGAGCGATGCATGTCCTAAAGTAAAAGACTAGTGAAATTGAAGAAGGTTGTAACAGAACTGTATCAGTGTCTGTTCTCATATCCAAACTCTACAAGCTTCACACTGTATTCTCTTCTTCTGGGGATAATTTAATCACACATTCAACAGTCCTTAACTACATGGTGGTGTTAGCGGAGATAAGTCATTAAGTTTCGAGCGTTTTTCTGTCAGCAGCTTTTAAATAAAATATTTGATGAAGGAAAAATGCTCTGTTGGTCTTTTCTCTTTATTCAAAACCTTGAAGCAGCACCAGCCCCGTATATCTTGTTGTTGTACTAAGCTTGATAACAGCTAATTGGCTAATAAATCATTCCCCCAAATTGCTTAATTTATTCCCACAAATTAAGGCATTATCAAATTATCATCATCCATCCATTACTTATTTTCCCCTTGACACACTCACTACAGACAGCTTGCATTTAATAGAAGCCTTTTTTATGTATTGCAGCCTTTAAAACTTTTAAATATTTAGGGAATGAAATTGTAAATAGTATGAGTTATATTACACATACATTATCATGCTCCATTTTTGTGTCCAGTCAACAATGTGCAGTGAAAGATTGGCTTTCTGTTTTCCTTTATTGTTGCACACTGCAGACTCAGCTGATCCCATGTGTATGAATGTATGTATTAGCCCTCCATAGTAATACGTTCAAAGCCGGCTGAAATTATTAAATATCTGCTTTGATTTTTTTCTGTTTAACTAACGCTGAAGCTCCCATTGCAACAATAATCTTTTTTGTTTAGTTCAAAGATTTTTTTTTTTAATTTTCCTTTTAGTGTGAAGCAGAGCATGACCCACACCACAAAAGTGGGAGTGGAAAGAAAACTAAAAAGTCTGGGCTTGGGTCCATGTTTGAAAAGCGCTCAACTCCAAAGATGAGTAAACTGAAGGTGAGACATTCCCACCTTCTCCTCTCTGTACTGTATCTGTGAATCCCTTCAGGCTGTGCTACAGCAGAGAATAACACAGTTACAAGGTAAAATGACTTTATCGTTTTCTGTTGTGATGTGTTGGCAGGAGGTTCACAGCCCTGAGTCTGGGGTGATAGTGAAAACAGCCAAAGATGGATGTGCAGAGGGTCTCATTTATGGTGGAGGGGGAAAAGAGGGGATCTTCATAAAGCAAGTGGTACCAGAGTCACCTGCCTCAAAAAGTCTGAAACTGAAAGAAGGTAAACTAATGACTCAAACAAGTGACATTTCCTCTTAAATTACAATCAAATCAAAATCGATGGTACTTGGTGGTACCAATAACACATATCAGCACTACAAATAACTCCTATTCAAACCCACAAATTAAAGTACTGGCACATTCATCCATACAACTGTCATTACTTTAACTGAAGAAACTAGTTGAAACTGAAGAGCTAGTTGCAATTTATTAAACTAATTAATTCCCCTTCATCACTCATAAAAACTGTTTCATAGGCTGAATGCTTTCTCATCTAACTTCTACTGAAATATTGTGCTCTTGTTTACGCAGGTGATCAGGTTCTGAGCGCCACGGTGTATTTTGACAATGTGTCATACGAGGATGCCGTTCAGATCCTGGAGCATGCTCAGGCTTACAAAGTGAAGCTCTGCTTGAAACGCAAGCCAGACATCACAGAGACCGAACCAACCATCGAATCTGACGTCATCCCTGTAACTATTTGCAACTTGCCTTCTTAGACTCTTTGTGATAGGTAGGCTTAGGGCTAAAGCTGACATTTCATTTTTCTGTTGCTCAACAGGAGGAAGATCTCTACGCTCCAGAGATGAGGGAGCAAGGAAAAACCAAAAGGCGTGGTGATGCGCGCATTTCGTGGCCTAAGTTTCCATCTTTTGGAAAAGGACGAAAGTCTCGCTTTACAAGGTCTCACAGTTCCTCAGAAGCTGATGAGCAGAGAAAGCTTGAGCTTAGCCCTACCACAAGTGACACAGAGTCACCTATAAAATCGCAGGATGCCCTCAAAGGCAAGAAGAAGCATAAAATTAAGCTTTCTGTTCTGACAAAGAGAGGCCGTGTAAGTTCATCTGAAGACCAGGATACAGACACACCAACAACTGGGCAGATCAGTGGCAAGACTCTGCAGACACATGAAACATCAGACATGCTTTCACCCGAGTGCCTTGAAAGCCCCTCAGGGGAAACACCTGAAGTCTATGTGACAGAGGATCTGAAAGGAGTGGAAGCCTTAAGACTTGAGCTAAATGATCAAAAAATGACTGAACCTCAAACTGTTCAACACAAGGTGGAACTCATCTCTATAGACAGCACTTTGAAAACAGCAGATCTAACTGTGGCTCTGGCAGACAAAGAAAGCTCCTCTGATATCAAGTCCCCTGATGGCAAGAAAAAGAAGAAAGAACGTTCTGAATTAAAAATGAAAATTTTGGGGAAGGATAAATCACACAAGAAAGATGCAAAAACAAAATCCCCAAAAAGGCTTAAAACACTAGGGGCAAGCATTGAAATACCAGATCAACCTGAAAATGAAAAATCTGATATCATCCCAAGTTTTGAATCTCAAACAAAATTTCAAGGAGATCAAATGCCACCCAAATCTATGACAACACAGATGGAAATGAGCATACCAAAAGTGGAACTTAATATATCTGATGTTGCATTAATACGCAAATCTCCACAGAAAGGTGAAGAAAAAATGAAAGACAAGGACATTAAACAAAAACAAGAAAAAAAGACAGGTCCAACATTCAAACTACCCAAAGTAGGCTTGGGTGACATTGCCACTGAGGAAACTATACAAAAAATGAATGTAAATGTTGAAGAGTGCACCACTAAAATCGAGCAGCTTACAACTGAGGGTACAGAAAGGAAAGACGATCCTTATGAGCAACTGTCAAAAAGCAGTCTTTCAAGGACACTTCCCAAACGTGAAGAAATTGAGATTCCAGGTATGGAAGACATGTCTATGAGGACCACAGCCAAAGGAATTAAAGTACCTAAAGCTGGCTTCAAGGGACATTATGAAGAAATCCAAGCTGAAACTGTACAAATGTCAATTGATGTTGACAGTGTGAAGGAGGCAGTTTCAAAATTGCCAGGATTTAAGCTGCCTAAGGTTGACCCGTCAGGAGTGCCTATTCCTGAAGAAATTATTGTGATAGATGCAAATGCACAAAGAATATCAGTGAAAACACCCACTAAAGTTGTAGATAGCAAAGCAAAACATGAGGCACACTTCACTGAGTTTGACATAACTGCCTCTCCAGAAATCTCCAAGACTACAGTCAAACTACCCAAGGTCACACCTGCTGATTTAACCTCAGATGAACTTGTAATGGAAACCAAGTTAGATTTCAAAAAACCTGAAAAGAAGTATAAAACTACCAAGCAAAGCGACAAAGAGATTAGAACTGAAGTTTATAAGAGAGAAGATATTATAATACCTGGAAAGGAAAGTGCACAAGAGGAAACCATTCTTTTGACCCAAGACACTGACAAAATACTTGCCAGGAAAGCAAAGATAACAACCCCTGGGTTTGGGGTTTCAAAACCAGACATAAAAATTCCTAACATTGGAACTGACTTCCCAAAACAAAATATCTTGAAGCAAAAATATGAGACCGTGGAGGGAGACAGGACTATTTTCACACAAGAAGTAAAAATGTCAAAAACTGAATCAAGGAAAGGCATGGGGCAGATTGGAGGAGTCATATCTGATGTCAAACTACCTGAAATTGATGGCATTGAATACATTGATTCAGTAGATGGTTCACCAACCAAAAAGGATGGTGGCACTTGCCTTACAGGTTTTGGTGTTCATATTGATGCTGCAAAGCCAAATGCTGACATCTCGTTTTCAGGGATCAGAGGTGAAGCCGAGGAGCACACAATCAAACTGCCCAAATTTGGAACAGCAGACATTAAAGTAAATGTGCCAGATGCAGATAAGGATGTAAACATTGATGAGACAGAGATAAAAACATTTGAAAGACAAGGAAAGGGTAGCAAGTTTAAAATGCCAAATGTTGGCATCTCCATGCCAAAAGTAAAAGGACCTAAAATTGATTTAAGCGTATCAAAAAAAGATGTGGATGTGACACTACCAGAAGCCAAAGCTGAGGTCAAACTCCCAGATGCTCCAGATGTTGATGTTACTCTTGGAAACATAGATGTTTCTATTCCAGAGCAGAAGATGGACATTGAAAAGCCTGGATTCGAAATCAAACCTCTGACAATTGAAGGTGAAATTGATGGACAAGGAAGCAAGTTCAAAATGCCAAAATTTGGTATAAAAATGCCAAAAATAAAAGGGGCTGAATATGATTTAAGCTTATCAAAGAAAGATGTGGACGTCACACTAGCAGATGCTAAAGCTGAGGGGAAACTCCCAGAAGTCCCTGAGACTGACGTTACTCTTGGAAGCATAGATGTTTCTCTCCCACAACAAAAGATGGCAATCACAAAACCTGAATTAGAAATCAAACCACTGCAGACTGATGGTGAACTTGATGGACAAGGAACCAGGTTCAAAATGCCAAAGTTGGGAATTACAATGCCAAAAGTAAAAGGACCTGAAATAGATTTCAGCTTATCTAAGAAAGATGTCGATGTCACATTGCCTGAAGCTGAAGCAGAGGCCAAGCTTCCTGATGCTGAACATATGGAGCCTGGTATCAAAGTAGAGATCAAAGCTCCAGAGATTGCAGTTCACCAACAAGATATTGAAGGAACACCGTCAAAATTTAAGATGCCGACATTCAAACTTCCAAAATTTGGTGCTGGTACTCCACACATCTCTGCCAAAGTACCTGATATGGAGACGGATGTTAAATTTGATGGAGCTGACATTAATCTTCCAGAAGAGCGTCCAGCAGTTGACGTTGAAGCACCCAGCATTGACTTTGAGGGTCCCTCAATAGACATGAAAACTACAGGAACTGAACAGGATGGAAAAGGAAGCAAGTTTAAAATGCCACATCTTGGTTTTTCCATGCCAAAGGTGAAAGGACCGAAAATTGACTTAAGCCTCTCCAAGAAAGACGTAGATGTCACATTACCAGAGGCCAAAGCAGACGTAACACTTCCAGATGTTAATCTTGGAAAAGCAGATGTTTCAATTCCAGAGGCTAAGATGGTAGTTCCAGAGGCAAAACTTCCAGAAGCACCCACTGTGGAGATGAAACCAGTAGAGTGTGAAGCAGAAATGGATGGTCATGGTGGGACGTTTAAAATGCCAAAGTTTGGGATCAAAATACCAAAAGTGAAAGGGCCTGAATTTGATTTAAGCTTGTCAAAGAAAGACATGGATGTCAAATTACCAGAGACAAAAGCTGATCAAAGAGTTCCGGAGGTTGATCTTGGGAAAGTAGATGTTTCAATTCCAGAGGCTAAGATCGAGGTTGAAAAGCCTGAAGTGGAAATGCAGTCCTTGCAGATTGAAGGTGAACTTGATGGACAGGGAGAAAGGTTCACAATGCCAAAGTTTGGAATAAAAATGCCAAAAATAAAAGGGCCAGAATTTGACTTTAGCTTATCAAAGAAAGATGCAGATGTGACATTACCACAGAAAAATGTTGAAGTCGACCTCCCAGATGCCCCTAAAATGGATGTCAGTCTTGGAAAAGCAGAAGTTCTGTTTCCAGAGGCAAAGGCCAAAACTGAAAAACCTGAGCTGGGAATTAAACCTTTGAAGACTGAAGTTGAAGGACAAGGAAGCAGGTTCAAAATGCCAAAGTTTGGAAAGGTAAAAGGACCCGAGTTTCATCTAGGCTTCTCAAAGAAAGATGTAGATGTCACATTACCAGAGGCCAAAGCAGATGTCACTCTCCCTGACGTTGAACTAAAAGAACCTTCAGCTAAAGTAGAAATGAAAGCTCCAGAGATTAAAGTTGCAGCTAAGGATAAAAAATTTGAAATGCCAGATTACAGTGTCTCTATGCCTAAAATCAAAGGGCCTGATATACATTTAGGCTTCTCAAAGAAAGATACAGATATCACATTACCAGGGGCCAAAGCTGACGTAAAACTCCCAGAAGCCCCAAAAATCGATGCAAGTCTTGGAAAAGCAGAAGTTTCAATTACAAAAGCAAAGGTGGAAGTTAAAAAACCGGAAGTGGAAATCAAGGCTTTGCAGACCGATGTTGAACTACAAGGACAAGAAGGCAAATTCAAAGTGCCAAAGTTTGGAATGTCAATGCCAAAAGTAAAAGGACCTGAAATTGATTTCAGCTTGTCAAAGAAAGATGGAGACATTGCACTACCTGAGGCCAAAGCAGAGATCAGTCTCCCAGATGTTGAATTAAAAGAACCTTCTGGTAAAGTGGAAATTAAGGCATCTGAGATTGAATCTCAAGTAAGTGGTGTGAAAGCATCACCATCAAAATTTAAAATGCCGACATTCAAATTTCCCAAATTTGGAGCTGCAACTCCAAATGTCAGTGCTGAAGTACCCGATATGGACAAAGAAATAAAGATTGATGGAGCTGACATGCACATATCTGTCCCACAAACAGATGTTGATGTACCAGAATTTAAAGCAGAGGTCTTTCTGCCAGAGGTTGAAGTCAAAGAGCCGTCAGGCAGTGTTGCGATAGACCAACAGCTAGGTGTTGAGGTTGACGCAAAAATGAAAAAGCCAAGGTTTTCACTGCCCAGGTTTTCTTTTTCAAAACCAAGTGTTAAGTCCCCAGAAGTTGATGCCAGTCTGCCAGATGTGAATGTTGCAATACCAAAGGGAAAGGTGGAAGTAAAAGGAGGGGAAGTGGATATGAGCCCACCAGAGTGTGAAGCAGAAGTTGATGGGCAAGGAAGCAAGTTTAAAATGCCAAAGTTTGGAATCACAATGCCAAAGATAACAGGGCCTGAAATTGATTTAACTTTATCGAAGAAAGATGTAGATGTGACACTACCAGAGGCCAAAGCTGAAGTCAAACTTCCTGACTATGAACTGAAAGAACCTTCTGCTCAAGTGGAAATTAAAGCTCCTGAGATCAAGGTTGTGACAAAGGATACAGAGGAATCACCATCAAAATTTAAGATGCCCTCATTCAAATTACCAAAATTTGGAGTTGGTATGCCAAGTGCCACCATAGAAGTGCCTGATGTGGACAAAGACATCAAAATCAATGAAGCTGACATCAAAATTCCTGAAGAAGTTCTCACAGTTGATATTGCAGCACCCAGCATTGACACTGAAGGGCCATCAATAGACATGAAAACCGCAGAAGCTGAATATGAAGGAAAAGGAAGCAAGTTTAAAATGCCAAAGTTTGGAATCACGATGCCAAAGGTATCAGGACCTGAAATTGATTTAAGTTTATCAAAGAAAGAGGTAGATGTGACACTACCAGAGGCCAAAGCTGAAGTCAAGCTCCCTGCTGTTGAACTGAAAGAACCTTCAGCTGAAGTGGAAATTAAAGCTCCTGAGATCAAGGTTGGAACAAAGAGTAAAGAAGGGTCACCATCAAAATTTAAGATGCCCTCATTCAAATTACCAAAATTTGGAGTTGGTATGCCAAGTGCCACCATAGAAGTGCCTGATGTGGACAAAGACATCAAAATCAATGAAGCTGACATCAAAATTCCTGAAGAAGTTCTCACAGTTGATATTGCAGCACCCAGCATTGACACTGAAGGGCCATCAATAGATATGAAAACTGCAGGAGCTGAATATGAAGGAAAAGGAAGCAAGTTTAAAATGCCAAAGTTTGGAATCACAATGCCAAAGGTATCAGGACCTGAAATTGATTTAAGTTTATCAAAGAAAGAGGTAGATGTGACACTACCAGAAGCCAAAGCTGAAGTCAAGCTCCCTGATGTTGAACTGAAAGAACCCTCCGCTCAAGTGGAAATTAAAGCTCCTGAGATCAAGGTTGGAACAAAGAGTAAAGAAGGGTCACCATCAAAATTTAAGATGCCCTCATTCAAATTACCAAAATTTGGAGTTGGTATGCCAAGTGCCACCATAGAAGCGCCTGATGCAGACAAAGACATCAGAATCGATGGAGCTGATGTTACAATTCCCGAAGAAGTTCTCACAGTTGACACTGCAGCACCCAGCATTGAAACTGAAGGCCCATCAATTGATATGAAAAGCACAGGAACTGAACTTGAGAGCAAGTTTAAAATGCCTAAGTTTGGAATCACAATGCCAAAGGTATCAGGGCCTGAAATTGATTTAAGTTTATCAAAGAAAGATGTAGATGTGACACTACCAGAAGCCAAAGCTGAAGTCAAACTACCTGACTATGAACTGAAAGAACCTTCTGCTCAAGTGGAAATTAAAGCTCCTGAGATCAAGGTTGTGACAAAGGATACAGAAGTATCACCATCAAAATTTAAGATGCCTTCCTTCAAATTACCAAAATTTGGAGTTGGTATGCCAAGTGCCACTGTAGGAGTACATGACACACACAAAGACATCAAAATCGATGGAGCTGATGTTACAATTCCTGAGGAGGTTCTTACAGTTGACATTGCAGCACCAAGTATTGACACTGAAGGCCCATCAATACATATGAAAACTACAGAAGCTGAACATGAAGGAAAAGGAAGCAAGTTTAAAATGCCAAAGTTTGGAATCACGATGCCAAAGGTATCAGGACCTGAAATTGATTTAAGTTTATCAAAGAAAGAGGCAGATGTGACACTACCAGAGGCCAAAGCTGAAGTCAAGCTCCCTGATGTTGAACTGAAAGAGCCCTCTGCTGAAGTAGAAATTAAAGCTCCTGAGATCAAGGTTGGAACAAAGAGTAAAGAAGGGTCACCATCAAAATTTAAGATGCCGACATTTAAATTACCTAAATTTGGAGTTGGTGCTCCAAGTGTCACCGTAGAAGTGCCTGATGTGGACAAAGATGTCAAAGCGGACATTAACATTCCTGAAGAGGTTCTCACAGTTGCAGCACCAAGCATTGACAATGAAGGGCCATCAATACATATGAAAACCACAGGAGCTGAATATGAAGGAAAAGGAAGCAAGTTTAAAATGCCAAGTCTTGGTTTTAAAGGGCCTGAAATTGATTTAAGTTTATCAAAGAAAGATGCAGATGTGACACTACCGGAACCTGAAGCAAAAGTTCAACTCCCTGATGTTGAACTGAAAGAACCTTCTGCCAAAGTGGAAATTAAAGCTCCTGGAATTGATGTTCAGACAAGTAATGTTGAAGGATCACCATCAAAATTTAAAATGCCAACATTCAAATTTCCTAAATTTGGAGCTGCTACTCCACAGGTCAGTGTGGAGGTACCTGATGCAGACAAAGACATTAAAGTGGATGGAGCAGAATTAAAATTACCACAGATTGAAGCTGAAGTCAAACTTCCTGATGTTGAACTCAAAGAGCCTGTGGGTTCAATTTCAGTATCACAGGCACCAGTGACAGAAGGTGATGCCAAGTTGAAAAAGAGGTTCTCATTACCCAAATTTTCATTTTCGAAGCAAACTTCAAAAGATGGAGTGGGAGTTGATGTCAGTCTTCCAGGAGGTAATGTGGAAGTCAAACAACCAGAGGTGGAGCTTCAGCCACCAGAAGGTGATGTAGAATTAGATGGACAAGGAAGCAAGTTTAAAATGCCAAAGTTTGGCATCTCAATGCCCAAAGTCAAAGGACCTGACATTGATTTGAGCTTATCAAAGAAAGATGTCGATGTCACACTGCCAGAAGCCAAAGCTGAAGTTCAACTTCCGGATGTTAAAATAAAACACCCATCTGCCAAAGTGGAAATCAAATCTCCTGAGATTGAAGCTCAGGCTGGTAATGTTGAAGGATCACCGTCAAAACTTAAAATGCCAACCTTCACATTACCCAAATTTGGAGCTCCAAAAGTCAATGTGGAAGTACCTGATGTGGACAAAGACCTTAAAATTGATGGAGCAAAGATGGACATACCTAAAAAGGGAGCTGAGGTGGATGTCACAGCACCAATCATTGAGACTGAAGGCCTATCTATTGACGTGAAAACTAAAGGAGGTGAACTTCAGGGATCAGGAGGCAAATTTAAAATGCCTAAGTTTGGTATTTCAATGCCCAAAGTTAAGGGACCTGAAATTGATTTGAGCTTGTCAAAGAAAGATGTTGATGTCACTCTGCCAGAAGCCAAAGCTGAAGTTCAACTTCCAGATGCTAAAATGAAACAGCCATCTGCCAAAGTGGAAATTAAAGCTCCTGAGATTGACATTCAAGCAGGTAATGTTGAAGGATCACCATCAAAACTTAAAATGCCAACATTTACATTACCCAAATTTGGAGGAGCTGCTCCAAAAGTCAGTGTGGAGGTACCTGATGTAGACAAAGACATTAAAGTTGATGGAGGAAAGCTGGACATACCTAAAGAGGGAGCTAAAGTCGATGTCACAGCACCCAGCGTTGACACTGAGGGCCTATCTGTAGATGTGAAAGCTAAAGGCACTGAACTTGAGGGACCAGGAGGCAAATTTAAAATGCCAAAGTTTGGCATTTCAATACCCAAAGTTAAAGGACCTGAAATCGATTTAAGTATATCAAAGAAAGATATAGATGTCACAATACCAGAAGCTAAAGCTGAGGTCAATCTCCCAAATGTTGAAGTCAAAGAAACTGAAGATGACGCTGAAGCTAAGTTAAAACGACCAAACTGGGCATTTCCTAAATTTTCATTTTCAAAGACAAGTGGTAAAGCCCCTGATGTTGATGGAAACCTTGACACACCCAGAGTTGACATTACATCACCAGAAGCCAAAGCAGAAATCAGTCTACCAGATGTCGAAGTCCAAGGACCTTCAGTTTCAGTGGGGGAGCCACCTGCTGCAGAACTTGATGCAAACTTGAAAAAAAGAAAATTTTCACTACCCAAATTTTCTTTTTCCAAGTCAAGTATTAAAGAACCTGAAGTAACTACTGAGCTTCCACATGTTGATGTTTCTCTTCCAGAAGTAAATGTGGAAGTCAAACAACCTGATGTTAAGCCACCAGAAGGTGATGTAGAGTTAGATGTGCAGGGAAGCAAATTTAAAATGCCAAAGTTTGGCATCTCAATGCCAAAAGTAAAAGGGCCTGAAGTCGATTTGAGATTGTCAAAGAAAGATGTAGATGCCACACTCCCAGAGGCCAAAGCTGAAATTCAACTTCCGGATGTTAAAATGAAACAGCCATCTGCCAAAGTGGAAATTAAAGCTCCTGAAATTGAAGCTCAGTCTGGTCACATTGAAGGATCACCGTCAAAACTTAAAATGCCAACATTTACATTACCCAAATTTGGAGGAGCTGCTCCAAAAGTCAGTGTGGAAGTACCTGATGTAGACAAAGACATTAAAATTGATGGAGCAAAGCTGGATGTACCTAAAGAGGGAGTTAAAGTAGATGTCAAAGCACCCAGCATTGAGACCGACGGCCTATCTGTAGATGTTAAAGCTAAAGGCACTGAACTTGAAGGACCAGGAGGCAAATTTAAAATGCCAAAATTTGGCATCTCAATGCCCAAAGTTAAAGGACCTGAAATCGATTTGAGCTTATCAAAGAAAGATGTAAATGTCACACTGCCAGAAGCCACAGCTGAAGTTCAGCTTCCAGATGCTAAAATAAAACAAGCGTCTGCCAAAGTGGAAATTAAATCTCCTGATATTGACGTTCACGCAGGTAATGTCGAAGGATCACCATCAAAATTTAAAATGCCAACATTTACATTACCAAAGTTTGGTGGAGCTACTCCAAAGGTCAGTTTGGCTGTATCTGATGTGGATACAGACATTAAAATTGATGGTGCAAAGTTAGATATACCTAAAGAGGGAGCTAAAGTGGATATCACAGCACCAAGCATTGAGACCGAAGGCCTATCTGTAGATGTTAAAGATAAAGGCACTGAACTTGAAGGACCAGGAGGCAAATTTAAAATGCCAAAATTTGGCATCTCAATGCCCAAAGTTAAAGGACCTGAAATTGATTTGAGCTTATCAAAGAAAGATGTCGATGTCACACTGCCAGAAGCCAAAGCTGAAGTTAAACTTCCTGACATTGAGATGAAACAGCCATCTACCAAAGTGGAAATTAAAGCTCCTGAGATTGAAGCTCAAGTCGGTAATGTTGGAGAATCACCATCAAAACTTAAAATGCCAACATTTACATTACCCAAATTTGGTGGAGCTGCTCCAAAGGTCAGTGTGGAAGTACCTGATGTAGACAAAGACATTAAAATTGATGGAGCAAAGATGGACATACCTATAGAAGGAGCTAAAGTGGATGTTACGGCACCCAGCGTTGACACTGAGGGCCTCACATCTGTAGATGTGAAAGCCAAAGGAAGCATTTCATTACCAGATGCACCTACAGTTGACGCTGAAGCTAAGTTAAAACGACCAAACTGGACATTTCCTAAATTTTCATTTTCAAGGACAAGTGGTAAAGCCCCTGACGTTGATGTCGACCTTGAAACACCTACAGTTGATGTTACATCACCAGAAGCCAAAGCAGAAATCAGTCTTCCAGAAGTTGAAGTCCAAGCACCTTCAGGGACTATTTCCATGGGGGAGCCACCTGCTGCAGAACTTGATGCAAACTTGAAAAAAACTAAATTTTCACTACCCAAATTTTCTTTTTCAAAGTCAAGTGTTAAAGCACCTGAGGTCAGTGCTGAGCTTCCAAATGTTGATATTTCTCTTCCTGAGGGAGAAGTCAGAGTCAAACAACCTGAAATGGAAATTAAGCCATCTGAGCTTGAAAATGAACATGATGGACAAGGAAGCAAGTTTAAATTGCCAAAGTTCGGCATCGCACTACCAAAAGCAAAAGAACCTGAAGATGAATTAAATGTATCACAGAGAGATGTAGACATTACTCTGCCAGGAGTTAGAGCAGAGGTAAAACTCCCTGAAATTGAACTGAAATCTTCGGCTAATGTGGAAATTAAAGCTTCTGAGACTGAGACTGAGACTAAGTCAAAAGATGTTGGAGGATCACCATTAAAATTTAAAATGCCAGCAGTGAAAATGCCGAAATTTGGAAGTGCTACCTATGATGTCACTGCAGAAGTACCTGATGCAGAAAAGGTAGCTGAAACTAAAGGAGCTAAACTTAAGGAGGATGTTAATGTCAACATCAGAGGTCCAAGTGTTGATATTAAAACAGACATGTCCAAAGAAACAATAACAGATGCTGAAACGCCAAAGACTGAGACTGAGAGTGTGGGCCTTGGCTCTCCAAGTAAATTCAAACTACCATTATTTAAAATGCCAAAGCTGAGTTTCTCAAGATCTAAACCAGAAGATGAAAATGCCCCTGTTCAGACTGGAGGCAAAGAAGATCAAATGGAAATGAATGCTGAGGTGAAAGAAGACAGTAAATCACCAAAAATGACTTTGACATCATTTGGTGAGATCCTCAAGAGTATTGATGTTGAATTTGATGTTCCAAAAACAGACAAAGAGGAAGAAAATATTGAAACGTCCAAGGAAGGTCATGAAACAGATGAGCCCAGGCAGTCAGATACCAAGGAAAAGGAAATGACACAAGATACTCCCAAAAGTCCTGAGAGGACAGGTTGGTTTAAATTCCCCAGGTTTGGACTGTCCTCTCCATCAGAACCTGCCAAGACACCTGAAAAAGACAAGCCCAAGGAAGAACCGAGCCCAGTAGGGGAAACTGTGGATGAGGAAATAAGCCCCACCTGTTCTGTTCAGTCATCAGACGCCTTTGCTGATATTAGCTCTGCAATGACAAGTGAACATGTTGGCCTGTCCATATCTTCTCCAACCAAGGTAACCGTCAAATACTCTGATCCTGACACTGTTACAGGGCTTGGGGAGATGCACAGTAACATCATTACTTCCACCACTAGGACTGAGATGATCTCGGTTGAACCCAACTTGCCTGAGAAAATCACCATACTGTCATCTGGAGTTTCATCTTCATCGGAAGACACACTCAGACTGGAATCTGGAAAAATACATGTCATTACATCAAATATACAAGCAACCCCAGAATCACAGCATGCCAAGCTACTAACTTCTGTCCAAGTCCAATCAGCAGGTGGTCTTCCGTTAAAATCAGAGGGTAACGAATCTGCATCGTGGACTGTCGAAGGCTCACAAAGTGGCAAGAGAACGATCTTTGAGAGGCATTTAGTCAGGGAAACATCAAGCGAGAGGAGTGAAAGCAAAGAAACAATTGTTATAACTAAACAAATTACACAAAGGTTTGACTCTTCTGAGCCCTTCACAGGCGAGACAGCTTCATCCATTCAACGACTGAGAGACTCTGTGCACTCTGAGAAGATGAAGTTCTTTGACGGAGCGGAAAAATGAAATAACTTGATGTAGATTATGTCAAAACCTACCGTCCCAGTGGCTAGTGAGTCCCGAATATCACTGTCCATAAGTCATATAACAGAAGGGTGAGATATGAAACAAGCTGGCAAATGGAAAAGATAATTAGCAAGTTTAACTCACCAGGAGAGAATTTGTCAGGGTTCAGGTGTTAACTTCAGTCTCTGGTTGCATGTTGTTGACCTGTAAAGAGATGGATTAATGTATTTCACACTGACAATGCATTGACGTTGTTAATAAGCTGTGTAACTGAGTGCCCTTAATGCGAATATGTCAGGGCTTCACCAAATATCTTATTATGGTACAGAACTAAAGTAAGCCATGTCTTTTGCTTATCAAAACTTATAATATCTTTGTCATTTGATAGTTTTTAATGTAAAACACTGATCCGACTTACTTGTGCTCTTACTTGTCGTGATGATAATCACCAGTGCATTTGATTTAAAAACAGTTAATTTGAACAAGACTGTTAGGAAAATCGATCAATGTTACTGACATTCCAAAAATATGTTTACAATAATTTCACTGTAAAGTTGACAGTAGAGAAAACCTACAATATAATAGCGCAGTATATGGCAGAAATATGAATATGTACATGTATATTCTTGTTGCTGTAGCTGAAATGTAAAGAAACAATAGCAATGCAGAGCTGAAATGAAGACGCTTATTGATTGAACAGAGCAAGTGTACTGCTGCAGCTATATTTTTTATTAATATTTTGCTTAGAACCTAATTTGCTACAGCAAAAAATATATCAACATGTTCTCTTTCAATGTCACTGTACAAAGTGGGAATATTAAACTGGCTGTGTAAATAGCTGTTGATTATCTCTAGAGTTTTATTTGATTACGGCTTCTCTTTGGAATCTAACTCAACATGTTTGCAAAGTTATATATAATAAATAAAACATTATATGCAAACCTGTGGCTGGTGTTGATGATTAAAGTTGTGTTCTGTCCTGTAGGTCAGTGGGTTTCTTCTTGCCTTCTAGTGTTTTTCTGATGTATTCTGTTTATTTGACTTACTGAAATCGGTCAACATTTAATGTAATACACACACAGGGACTATTGGAGGGACTATTAAAGGTGTCAATATTACAATTATTATCATTGCTATTATTACTCAGTGCTATCTGATTTGGTCAAACTAGACTGAATGCGTACAAAATGCTGAATATTACATTATTCTGTCATGTACCAGAAGAAAAAGCTATAAGTTAAACTACATTTCTTTAAAAGATATGACTTTATTGGTAAGGTTATCATCTCATGAAAAAATTGTCATGAGAAGCTCTCATACCAATATAGTTGCACGCTAGAGGGAGACACAGCTCACACATAGCCTACTGTATTTGTACTACAACTGTGTTTTTGGGATAAAATAAATGTTTGGAAAAAGTAAATTATCTGCACAACGCGCAGTGAAACCTCTCTGTTCTAAGTTATTGACAAAAAGAAACATATTTCGTACATAACATCACAAAATCTGACAACTTGATAGCGCCTACCTGACGTACGAGCAAATTCAAAATCATCAACGGCTGCTCGGCTCACCTCTGATTAGCTGATGCCTTCAAATGCTGCTCGTAAATTCAAACTTCAAAGATAACCGACTCAACGGCCAAGTGTGGTCGGGAAATGAAATTGTTCTAATGGCTTTTTTTTTTTTTTCACCAAGAAAGTGACTGGTGAAAAGAATATGCTCACCTATTAATTTCAGAGCTTAATCATGCACTTAATATTCTTTAGCTGTTGGCTTTGCATCCACGTTTTTCATCACTTTGTGAATTGAGTGGGTTTATGAAGTTTACACTGCAAAATAGCTCAGTAGTTAAATAAACAACCCAACTAATAATTAATCCAATGAGTTCCTTAAACTAGTTCATAGAAGCAAAAAAAACAACACGGATATTTGTTACTCTGTTGTTAAACTATATTTTAATAGCTTCTAGGCAACATAACATACAATAAGTGTAGCCTATTATTATTAG
>JBCAUF010000042.1:23419864-23432262 GCA_038406115.1 Haemulon aurolineatum
GTCTGTTTTTCTGAATCAAACTCTGTCCAGGAAGCTTTGCATGCCTCATATCTGGTACCAAACCAAAGAGGAAGTTGTGTTCTGCAAGATGAAAACAACTCGTGATCGTTTCATTTTCTTTCTGGATTCAAAGTGACACTCGAGTCTTCTCCTGGGGTCTCGAGGGTTAACAGAAGCACCGTTTTGCTTGTGCCGTAATGCTGCTAAAAAGGCCACATGGACGGCACATAAAATATGAAGGATTTGCATCAGTGAGCACTCAGAGGTAATTATTCACTCTTGTGCTGTATATTAATAAAAGGGTTTTCACATGAGTATTCAAATCAAACGTTTAAATGGAACTCTCTTTATGTTTTATCTCTTTAACGCCAGAAAATACGATAATAATCAGTGTTTTTAGCCAAGAGGAGACACTAAAACTCTCCTTCACTCGCCTGCTGAGTTTATTTTATGGCTAACGGCGCTTCGAGAGAGCCGTTTAACAAACACTCGAGCGGCGCGAGCGAGCGAGCAGGACGTCCCCCCTCCGAGCCTCCCTCGAGGACAGATGGACGACGGCGTGACTTTCTGCTAACGGAGCCGCTCCGCCACCTGAGACTCTGCCAGAGGACAGTGAACGCACCGCTAAAGAAGTCATTTGTCAAAAAATATATATATAAATAAATCTAAAAAAAAGAAAGCTACTACTGCTGTCTGAATATCTGTGAGTTCACGGAGCTCAAACGGAGAGGAGGTTGCCGAGTGCGTGGGCTGGAAACTTTTTGAGAAGTACCTCATGTCACCGTCTCTCCACTTACTATTCATTCTCATCTCTCTTTCAAGAAAAAAAAAACATCCTTTCACCGTCTTCTTTAGCTTGAATTTCTCTTCTGCGCCACTTCTCTCTCTCCGGAGTATTATCAGGTCTCCGCGGCTCTGACCCCTTCGCCTCCTTCATATTGGATTCTCGTGGAAACTCGAGTTCTTTCCCGTCGCCGACCTCTCCGCACGTCGTTCTGGATAACGGCGCGAGCTCGACGCAGAAAATGCAGAGCTGAGATTTGTGCTCGACCTCGTGCGTACGCTCGGGTAAAACCGTGGCCGTCTCAAAGGCGTGATCGCCCTCGTCCGACTGCGTTTTGGAAAGATGTAAGTTCAGGACTTATCGCCGTGCTGCAAAGGCCAAAAACACTGTGTGTGTTTCTGCAAGAAGTCCAGGTAGGATTTACTCATCGCTGCTCAACAAGGACATCCTCATCACCCGTGGCGTTTTCACCCTGGACTGAAGATGTAATGTTCATGAAAACAGTCGCAACAAAAGGAACGATCACGCCAAGAATGCAGACGATTAACCTTGTGCACCTCGTTCTGCGATGTTTTCTCGCTTCACTCCGAGCCGAGCCTTTCATCGCTTCAGTCCACGTTGGTGATTCGCCGCAATTAACCAACGTGGAAGATTGTTTTGTGACTCCTCGATGGATGGAGCTGTGATCTGCGGTCGTTAAAAGGACAGATACTCGTCACCTTGGCCGACAAATTCAAGGGCGGCTTCTTTCTGGGTCCAGACTGACGTTTGTCATCTTCTGAGGTGACACAAAAACACATTCTGGGTGTCTGCGCTCACAATGCAGCCAATAAACTCCCAGCGAACACACCCTTCGCCTCTCCTCTGGAGGAATGTTGACAAATGCGGGGCGCTCGGTTTTAATTTAAAAAAGCGTCTTCAAGGCCGTCCATGTTCTTTTCTCAGAAGCCTTGAAGGCTTTGGTTAATTTTCTTAAAATCTACAAACCTTCAAGGGTTTGCAAGGCCCTTGGGAAGCCTGTTTGAGGTCTTATAATTAGAGCGCGGTGACTGCAACCGCACCAAAAAATGATAACAAGCAGATTTCCTTCCAAACGGGAAACAGAGAGACGGAGCGAGCGTCATCCTTATTTAACGGAGGCATTTTATCTCCAGAGTTTCTTTAACGGTTCTTTGACGCCGCACACAAAAAGAGTCTTGACACAGACGTGCACTTAATTAGCCGATTCCTGGAGAACATCACGTCGACTTTTCGCCATAAAAAGTTCCCGTTCGCGTCTGCGCCGAATCCAGCAGGTTGGATGACGTACGCGGCGCTCGGCTCCGTCTTATCACTTACACAAACCCACCGAATAAAGGTCACACACAGAATCACAGTTTCACGTCTTCACACTTCCAGTCACATTTGCAGCCACGCTTCGTCTCTCACACACACACACACACACATAAATTCACAGTTTTTCCTCTCACACTCGCTGGTCTGAAACCAAAAGGCACCACAAACAGCTATCATCACCTCTCTGCCTCTGTGCCTCTCGGCTGGCAGCTTATTACATGTGGTTAAACTGAAAAACCGCGCCGCAGTCTGCTCTCCCGGAGATTACCGCTGCTCGCCGCGACCGAAACGAAAAAAAATAAATAAATAAAAAAACTGTGTGACCAAACAAGGGCTGCAGCTCTGGGCTTCATCTGTTGAATCGTTTTCTGCAGCGGCCAAACAATTAGTTGATTAATCCAATAGTTCACCGACAAAAGATTAACCAGGAATTATTTTAATAACAGATTAAGTTATTGTCCGAGCACAAACGCCGGAGTATCAGTGGTTATAGGTCGAGATTTAATTAAAAAATACCTTTTTAGACAACATCCCCAGACACACTGTGCTCCGATTTAACAATATGCAAATTAAAAAAAACATGCTATATCACATTTTTATCCTGTAAAACGACTTTCAACCAATAATATCATGACAGCCGCCTGTGATTCTGGACTTTCAGCTTCTCACATGAGAACATTCGTGTTCCTCGATGAGTCTTTGGGTCCTCGAGCATCAAAACAAATCATTTTTACATTTCATCTTTGGTTCTCTTTGGTGGCATTATAGATCATTTATTTATTAATCATTAATGAATCATGAAAATGATTGTTACTTCTTGCTTTTATGATTGATCAATTAACTGTTTGGCCAATAGAGACAAATAGAAAAGACAAATAGAAGAACATAAGGCCCTCTGATTACTGGTTTTTGTCCAGTCACTGGTCTGAAGTTGGCATTTGTCAACAAGATTTCCATTCTGACCAGATAATTGATGATAACTTTGAATATTTGTCACAAGCATTCACTGTCTTCTTCTTTGTAGGGTTAGGGTTAACCCTCCAACCCTCTTTTATTTATCTCACATGCAGACTTTTTCTACACGCGGTTCCTCTGTTTGTTTTTGCACCAGTGATCTGCAGAAAATAGCATTTTATTCCCGTTTTTGTCCGGTGCATGAGGCAGAACTGACCATAGAGTTGACTTTGAACTCTGAACCTACAGGGCCGTCATCAGCCGATCAATCTGGTGCATCCAAAGTGACGTCTCTTCTGCACTTCCAGTAAATTCAATCAAACAGTGTGGGTGTTATTGTTCCTTTAACGACTTAAATCTGAGTTTTAGTCCGTTGAGCGTTTTTCCAGCGAGATAAACAACATTAAACGCTCCGCCATAAAGGGAAAGGAGCGCTTTGACTTCTGACTTTCAGCCCCAATTAATGTGACAAGAGTCCGAGCGTCTGATGGAAAAACGACAGCGACACAATACGGCGGTGATGTTTTAACGATTCCCGTTGGGATCGTGTCTTTCCTCTCGCCCTGCTCGGGGGGTCGGGGGTCAGACGGAGCAGCGGCTCGGCAGTTGGCGGAGGTTCAGCGTCTTATTTTAGCACACATTAGCAGGGGTGGATCTCGGCAGACGCGGAGGTCTCTGCAGACGCTTTTTCCACTGAAGGAGGGTCTTTACAGCCGCCAACACCCACAATCGCTTACAACGACCCCGCCCTCTG
Source organism: Haemulon aurolineatum (assembly GCA_038406115.1). Lineage (NCBI taxonomy): Eukaryota > Metazoa > Chordata > Actinopteri > Lutjaniformes > Haemulidae > Haemulon > Haemulon aurolineatum. The sequence goes on from JBCAUF010000042.1 coordinate 23,423,692, forward strand.
AGCTATAAACTCAAATATGTTATACAGGCAGATTAAAACCCCCTACCTCCGCTCCCAAAGAGGAGAAAAAACAAAGAGAAATGTCGCTCCAAGTTGTTAAAGCTATTAAATTGTCTGGATGTGGAGCACCTTTACACAACAGCAGGCTTTAGGAAAAAAAAAGCACAAAGATGTTCTCGCTGCGTCTGGAGAGAAATGATATTCCACAAAAAAGGAGGGAGGGGACGGAGGGGAGGGGGGCTGTTAAATCCACCCAACAGACCGTCTGGACTTAGAGGGTTTCACGGCACTAGCCATGAAATCTCCGATACACTGCTGTCAGCTGGCGGGCGTCCGCACACACACGCACGCACGCAAATCCACACACATCACAGCGCCGGCATTAATCCTAAATTTGGTTGGCAGCCACCGACCGAGCTCGTGTAGATCCAGCTGAATATCAAAACATATTCGGGAGGGATTTTCAGGACAGGAATTAACAGCACAAGAAGGAGGAGGAGAGAAAAAAAAATAAGAGAGGCTCAGATGTGAACGCTACCGTCAAAAACAAAAAGAAACAGAACCGAGCTCGCAGGAAATACCACCTTTTAACGGACTCTCCGTACATTTGCTCGACACGTGTCGAAGGGGCTTTTATGTGGACAGCTGAGGGGGGCGACTGCTCTCAAAACAAGCTCTTAACACACTAAGAGTCGTCCTCAGACTTTCACAAACGCTGCAGCTGATCCTCCATCGAGCGCCGGAGCCCAGAACAGGAAACATCATCACATCATCGGACAGTTTTAGAGAATTCAACCAGGGGGCAAAAGTTACTCTGAGGCCGTTCAGCAGCAGGAGGCGTTCAGAGGCTCTAAACACGGAAAAAGAGCGCTGGACCATGAGTAACTACATTATGCAACATGCTCATCAAATATTAAGGGTGTTTAAAATATTCATTTGAGCGGTGAGAAGGAAAGAGTAACAGTTTGTGGGGAGCTTTGATGGACAGAGGGGGAAGATTTATGCCTCGTAAGTCTGCATGCGGGGCGTCCACGAGGTGAATCTCATCCATAAAGACAAGAAACACTCCTTGGATAAAGTGTCCACCACGCTGTGTATAAATATCCATCACGCTGATCCATGACTTCACCCAGGAATCTCTCAGACTTTGGGGAGGAGGCGGCGGGCGGGGTTTCTGGAACAACAGCTGGGCGGGAGGCCAGACACACGTCCGAACGGCTGCATGACTTATTTAAAAAACTTATTTTAAAACACATTTTCCAACCAACTATTGACGTTACGTTCAAACAGGCTGAAGTTTATTTGTTGAGAGTAGAGATGACATTAGGTTTCAGCTCTTTGACGGATTTATTTCCACACATGTGTCGTGGAGTTTACACATTATTATTGTGCCTGCTCTTACCGTGGCCCACTGCCAGGAGACGACATAAAATACTCGCTTTTGCATTTTTGCAAACGATCACAATGAGCACATTAAATCTGAACTGTTGAAGGAATAAGATTTAGCTCCTCGCTGCCAGACATCTTATTGGCTTGTCATGTTTATTTCAGGCCAATAGTGATCATTTCAGAGCCTTGATTGGACGAGTTCTTCACCTTTTGTCACATGACCTTGACGTTGGCCGATCGGATAAACCTGCCAAATACAATCACGATTCCCCAGAGCTTAAATCCAGCTGATAAAAAGCAGAACAAACTCACTAATTTGAGAAGCTGAAACCTGTTTTCTTTCACAACAAAAGGTCCACGAGCCCAAAGACCCCTCAGCAAACTCCGGGCCTTCGCCGTTCTGCCTGCATGTTCTTACGGGAACCATCTCGTTCTCCTCTCTCGTTTTCAGGCTGATTAATGGACGGCACGTACCTGAGTGAATCTCTCCGCCGCCATCCCTCAATCAGTTCTTTGATCTCGGTAATCTTTTAACCATCTTATTTTGCAATCATCCCAGCAGTGCTTTGGCAACACATCAAATGCCGTGCCAATAAAGCCCATTGAATTGAAATCGACTTGCATTGAGTGGCAGCCCGGCGGGCCGGCTGACAGACCAGACAAAACATGTTTGACGGGTGACATCAGAGCCGAGCCGCGAACCTTCCCAGAATTTAGATCCATGTGCCTCCGACTTGAATCACCCTCCCCCACCCCTCCGTTGCCTCTCGCTTGTTCAATTACCCATTTGGAAAGACATGAGAGGCATTTTCGCAGCAAAATATCCACAAAGCTTTTGCGTGTAACAACAAACCAGCAGCACCTCGCAGGAGTTACAAAAACAGCAGCGAGAGTTCGAGAGAAAAAAAAGGGGGAACAAAGACAACAGAACGAGAGGGAGAAACGTGTGACTCACCTGTGCGCTCGATGTAGTCGACGCATTTTTCGATGAAGAGCGGGATGGGTCGGTCCGGGGTCACCAGGTTCTGCAGGGGGACGCCAAAGTAGTTGCTCTCCCAGGTTCTCCGGGTGGGCGGGTACAGAGGCTTGGGGGGCTTGGAGGATTTCGGCTGTGAAGATGGAGACGAAGGGTGGGAAAAAGAAAAGGAGAAAGAGAGTCAAATGATGGAGAGACGAGAGTAGGTTGGGATGTCAATCATGGATCAGGGAGACAGGGAGGAAGGGAAAATAAGTTAAAAAGACAAAAATGAAAAGCATGCAGAGATAGTAAGAATAGGAGGGAGAGGGATTTGAGAAAAAGACACGAGGGAGTGGAGAAATGAGACGGCAGGAGAAGAAGAGGAGGAAGAGGAGGAGTAGGAGGGCAATCGGGAAATAGATCAGACAGAAAGTTAGCAGGGAATGAAGGGGGGGGGGGCAGAGGGAGGTCCATGTGGAGAAAGACGAGAAGAAAGATGACAACAACAGACAAAAAAAAAAAACATTATTCAAGACCAAAGCTGGGACGAGTAACGAGGTAGTGAGGTGGCTTTGATTTCCCACACTCCTCTGCTCTTCAAAGTGTTGTCATGCCTACAGCGGTCCGGGCTCCTCTCTAATTGGCCGGGACAGCGACTAAACACCTTCCATTTTGTACCTTGTGGTTCTCTTTCTCGCCTTCCTCTCCTGATTATCAAAGACAGTTTGAACGGTTGCAACAATGCCGCGCATTCATGACGCTCCGTGTAGCGCCGGCGGTCGTTTCTATACTGATTTGCACACGATTATCTGATTCGCGCTGCCTGGCGTGCTCGCTCGCTCGTATGCATGTAAATAGTAATACTGCCAACAGCCAGTATTATATTTTTTAAGTGACTACAAGTGTTTTTTAATCAAAATCAGATGTTCCTGATTCAGATTTGGACCCATTTGGAGCATTTAGCAATGATTTTGAGGGTGCAGTCTTTTATCTCTAACAATTATTTTCATTATAAATGAATCTATCGACCGTTTTCTCCATTAACACCCAAATTTGTCTCCACTGACGCCCAAAAAACAAAGATTTACAATCGCACAGACTCAAAACGCTGAAAGCTGTTGATCTAATTTGACACTTGACGACTAATCGATCAATTGTTGCTGCTTTAAACTAATTTGTTGGGAATTAGTTTATCCGTGTATGAGATCGCTCAGGGGTGGGCGTGTTCGGGCGTGCTTGTAACCGAGCTGATTCATGCCAACACGTGTGTGCACATTCAGAGCGTTTGATTATCGTGCACTTGCTTAATATATTTGTGTTTGCACTTCACGGTGTCAGACGAGCCTTTAGAGAGCTGTTGTTACGGATAAGCAGGCATCATATCACAGACGCGGCCTCAGCTTTGAGATTACACACACACGCGCACACACACAAGAGCCCTACTGTCTTGAACAGTGCGTCTTTTATCCAGATTTTTATTGGTCGTCCGGGGGCCTTTTAGGTTGCGGAGGCCAATAAAGCATTTCAGCGGTGGGACCGATCAATCAATTACCAAATTAGTTTATTCTCATCACGAGTCCCGGGCCTATTAAAATCAGAAATCTGCTCATATCTCACACCCACACACTCGTGCCCACACACTGCTCGGCGCAGTCTCTTCTGCTCTCATTCACATACACACTCTTTCACTCTGTCAGTCATATTCAATGCACTGAAGCTCTCTTTCAGTCACTCTTAAGAAAAATCCCAAGAAAGCTTTGGCTCAGTGTGCTGGAGACTATAATGTCTTTGCTGTCTGGCTTCTTTCTGTCTGTTGTTGCTTTATAAAGCGCTTAAAAAATGACCACGTTTGTTTAAAAAAAAAAATTAGCGACAGACAAGACTCACCTTCTTCGGTTCCTTTGGCGTCTTGGGCTTCTTCTTCTTTATCTTCTTGTCCTCCTGCTCGGGGTCGGAGGTGATGGCGGGGTTATCTATCCCGCCCTTCCAGGGATCAGCTGGGGACAGCAGCGGGTCCTCCTCGCTGCCCCGGTGGGCTCTTCCCTTTTTCTTTTTCTGCGTGGCGGGGCCGGACTCCTCGCCGTCGCTGTCGGAGTGGAATCGTCTTTGGTAGGCCTTTGTCTTGCTGAACAAGATTTTGGAGCGATGTTTGTATTTCGACGGCCGCCGTCCAGCCTGAGACTTCCTGTCGAATCCGTTCTCTTCCTCGCCTCCTCCGTGGAGGCCGTGCAGCCCGCCGAAGGAGTTTCTTATTTTGACCAGACGGCTGTGCGTGTCATCGGGCACGGCGTAGATGTCGTCGTTGTGGAAGCCCCTGGACCTCAGCAAGGTGTCCACGGGGTCTGCATAGTTGTCTGAGGGATCCACGTCGTCGGAGTGTGTCATTGGGCCGCGCGGCATGCGACGGTTGCTTCGCATGCCAGCCTCAATGGTTTTGAGCAGGTTGGGGTCCAGCTTTTTGACGTTGGGTTTGGGGAGCACTGGTTTGGGCCGGACAGGTGGAGGCACTTTGTGGTTGCGTTCATGGTCTCCGACAGGCGTGCTGTGGACCGGGTACTCGTTGCCTTCGAGGTCGATCCGGTACTTGGCCCGCTCACTGGGCGTGGGGAGAAGCTGAACGTCGTCACCTATTGGACTGTAAGGCGGGGGGGCCTCGTTATCGTCATCGGATTCTGGGTAGTAGGTGTTGTAGGCCGGGGAATGGCTATGCGGCGAGGTGGGGAAGACGTCTTCGCTGGCTCCGGTGGTGCACTCCCGTGACGAGCTGTCAAACAAGAAGGAGCTCTCGATGCTCGGCTTCTTCTCCAGCACCTCGTTGAAGAAGGGCGTGAAGACCTCCGTCTGACGATGATACTGCGACAGCGAGTAGAGCGCCGTGAACTTGGCGGCGATCTCTGTGGCGATGTGCTCGCCCTCCGTCATCAACTCCTTGATGGCATCGTTCTCAAAGAAGTCCGCCTGGCTGTCTGTGATCGCCACCATCTGGACGGGGATCACGTCCTGGACTTCGGCCAAGAACGCCCGCAGGGTCGCCATGGAGGCCTTGCGCTTGGCAGAGTAGACCAAGATGTATCCGTGCACGAGTTCGTCTTTGCGGACGCCAATGGCAGAGTGGTAGGAGAGGACGGTGACCTGGATCCTCCTCCTGCTGTCCCCGATGATCTTGTCCAGTATCAGCGTGTTGCTCTGGCCCGGCTGCCCCGCGCTACAGCAATGCGAGTCGAGGAAAGGCGAGAGGATGAGGTCGACGCTGAAAGGATCCCAGCACATGGCACACATGACTATCCGGAGGTCTGTCTCTGACATGTCTTTGATGGAGGGCAGCGGGGCCAACACATCAAAATTATGCTTCAGCCCCTCCAGCACCGCTCGGAGACCCTGCTTAATTTGGAACTCTGTGAATTTGCGTGGAAAGGCGCCGCTGGGGATGTCGACAAAGGTGCACTGCAGCTTGTTTGCCAGCTGTTGGCCCTGGTGCCTCAGGATAGGTATGTTTTTGCAGACGCTGTCCCTCTGATTTGCCAGGATGAGAATGAACGGCAGCGGCTGGGCGAACCTGTCCCTCCTGCTCTGAGCGATCTCCGCTCTGATCCTGCCTATGCAGTCTCCGATGCAGTTGAGGGACTCTATGGAGTTGAACACACAAAAGCAGCCGTGCGGCTTGAAAGTGTTGACCCACGTGTGGCTGAAGAGCAGCGTGGAGTTGACGTCCACGGGAAGAAGCTCCAGCTCGTAGATTTTACCGTCCAGGGTGTACTCATCATCCGTGGACTGAGCCCGGATCTCATTGGCCAGTTCCTGCGAGAGACCCTCCCGTCCCAGGAGGCAGAGGTTGATCTTATCGATGTTGGCACTGTTGTAGTAGAGATTAGAGCGTCCGTGGTCGAGCTGCACCAGCCTGTTTGCTAAAACCTGCTCCACTTTCAGATCCACACAGTTCTGCCCGCTCAGGCATGTCTCCTTAGTGGGATGGTAAACAAACCCAATGTGTTTGAGGAGGAGTGACTCTCTATCTGGGGCAAGTTTCTGCAGCGCTCTGTATCTGGGCTCCTCATTGAGAACGCTGTGAATTTCGCTCATCTTGTCACAGCTGGGGGTGGCATTCAGATCCAAGTCATAGAATAGCTCGGCATGCTCAAAAAGCATTTCCTGAAAATCCTCTTTGGCCCTTTCAACTATTTCCTGCTGGTGTCTACAATAAACATCCCTCCTATCTGATTCTGTGATGTACTTATAGGCCTCGTCCTCCATGACGAAGCACATGACTTCCTCCCAAGGCTGCCCCGCGCTGATAAAATGAACCCTCTCCAGAGTCTTCTTGAACCTCTCTTTCATCTCCACCCTCCTCTTCTCGGACAGCAGGTGCTGGACGTGGTTGTGGTAGATTCTCTCGCCGTCGGGCGTCTCGAGGAGGTCAAAGGGTATCCTGCGGTCGCTGTTATCAATGTGGTCCGTCTCGTCCCACGGCGTCTGCTCCAGGACCACAAACCAGTACTGGAAATCGGGCCGGTTACGGATTACGCTCTGCGCCTCGGGCCACGAGAGGTGTTCGACCTCGTCGAGGTTATTCAGGAGGTTGTTAAGGGTTTTCGGTAGTGTCGTCAGGTATTCCTCCCTCCTCCTCTTGATGTGCTCCTGCTTCAGTTGTGCAATGTGCTTTGTGAACATGTTGCGTGCTTTCCTGGAGCCCTCCAAAGTAATGAACTCGTCATAGTCTGATTGGCCCTTCAGATTATTGGCCACCGCTTTCCACGTGGTGTGGTAATCTCTCAGCGTGTGCACCATTAATTTCTCGAATCTATCCGTTACTGAGGCAACAAGCTGCCGTTGGATTTTATAGGCCTCCAGGTATGGCACAGTTTTTGGCTTCCCTCTTGTTTTATCCAGCTGCTGGATGAGGGCGTTGAAGCAGAGTTCTGCGTTGACATTGGAGCGCGCTGACGTCTCAATTAGCAGCAGGTTTTTCTTGCTAGCAACAAAGGCCTGCAGGTCCCTCAGGTGCTGGTCCACACACTCATCACATTTCGTGGCAGCGACAACAATGGGCTTCTTTGACTTGACAATTTGGGAGTAGAGGCTGTTGACAAATTTCATTTGGTCGTCAAACTTCCTATTGCAACCTTTGCTCACGTCGATGCAGAGCACAAAGCCGTCGATGTTCAGCTTCCCGTCGGGCATCTGCTTCTGGTCAAAGTCCTGCTCCAAGCCCAGCTGGTCCGTGCAGATGTACATGAGCTTCTCTGCCGACGCCAGCTTCGTCGCCGCTGCCCGTTTGGTGTACGGCTGCAGGTTCGTACTCCGATGCGGAAGAAACGTCTGGTCGTCGATGAACTCCGTTTGCTCGATGACTTGGATTTTACAGTCCAACCCGTCGTCTCCTCGATGGGACACGTCCCCCCAGTACAGAAAGTGGTCATTGTTGACCACGCGTCCCCCAAAGTCTATTGTGCTCAGCACCGAGGTGTGCTCCGTGTAGTAGCTGTCCGCATCGGGACGCACGTAGCGGTTGCATAGGCAGGACTTGCCCACGCCGCAATTTCCCTTCTCTTTCTCCGTCCCGGAGAGGCCAACCACACTGACGGCGAATGTTGGGGGGCGCGCATCCTTGTTCTTGGCCATTATATCCCCCCGCTCATCGCTATCTTGGTCACTTCCAGGAAAAAAGGTCACGATATCATTCCAGTTCTGCTTGTCAGTGGTACAGAGGCACTTTCATTCTGGTTTTCCCTTGGTAGTGGTGAATCCCCCTCCGACTCTTTTGTATCTCTCTCAGTTTCTATCCTGGGTCTTCTTTAAGCTGGGACAGAACAGCTGTCTTCTCCTTTTATCACCTGCCTGCAAGACACGGAATTCACAATTAGGAACAGATAAAGACAAAACAAACAAACACATTCGCATTGATTTGTCCTCAGAGCACTTCAGTCTCCTTATCACAAATAATATAATTAGCTTTTTGTTTCTGTGCGTATCCCTCTGGGACACACATGTACACGTGAGCATGGCATGGTGGTTTAAGACAACAAATCAGACATGTTAATCTGGCATTATACAGAGTTATCAGAAAATTAGACAAAGGTACGCATTATCGCATATGTGCAGTACAAAATAATCCCCCTCTAAGTGGTGCAAGCTTAATAAAGGTTTTTGATTTGTTGCTCTTGCACTGCCATAATAAATGTGAGGAAAAAGCCTTGAGCCTTTTTTGGAGGAAAAAAAAAAAAAAA
>JBCAUF010000042.1:23589197-23600902 GCA_038406115.1 Haemulon aurolineatum
GAACCAGTTCTCAACGAGAACCAGTTCTCGATTTTCATTCAGAGAAAACATTAATTCAATGCTCGAAGGGACCTGGCATTACAATATTACACTTCATCCAATCTCAGAACCCAGTGGCTATCATCTGATGATGATTTAGCCTTTGGGGGTATCGGCCAAAGTTTCAGGGCTTCTGATGTAGCCATGCGGATTACGGATAACAGATATCCAGACCAAATGAAACGACTTACCGTGTTTAACAGTCCTGCAATGGACACGGACACTGGGATTTTTTTTTCTTTTTTCTTCAGACAACTGAATTTATTGATGGCTATCAGGATGTGAGAATTTCAGCAAACGTGATTAAAAAGTGTGTCACAAACACATCACAAACACCTTGATTGAGTAACATAAATTAAAATTAACTGAACCGGGAAATGTGTCATACCTGCACGGCAGGTTTTTCATTTCAGCACTGAATGTTGCGCAATGTTTGCCGTCCTCATATCACAACAGCATCCGACTGTGTGCGTTAATCAGCAGACATGTGACAATAACACCTGAGTCAGAGGCAGCCGATCACAACACATCAACAGGTTGGTTTGCCTGCACAACAAGATGGATCCAAGTACATATTTGAAGAGAACTGGAAATATATGGGTTAAAATAGAAAAAAAATGGAAACTTCTCTGTTATTATTGTGACCACTTGAGGTTAACCAGTTTCTTGAATCTTTAATTCATCCAGGGAAGAGTGACTCAGCATGGATATTTACAGCTTCACAGTCACGCAGTTCTCCATGTTCCCATCAAGGAGCTGCCGCAGTCCTGCACTGCTGGCCGGTCAGCATGGACTGAAGGTGTGGAGGTCAAATGCCTTGCCCAAGGGCACCTTAACAGAATGGGGTCCGCCTGCGTTTCACATTCACTCTCCACAACTTCCAGCCGAGTGGAGGCCTCACAAATGTGATTAAATACTTGAGGTGCACGGCGAGAAGCCGCAAAGCAGCATCTCATGGCCACAGTTCACTCCCTCCCTCGCTGGATCTGTTTACCTCTCCCTGCGTTTTCAAACCAGCAAACGTGTTGCATGACCAAACTAGCTCAGCCATAGCTCAGTGCCACAGCGGGTTAGTCTTCGAAAAGTGCCGGGGGGGCAAACAGTCGCTCTGTGAGACGGTTCCACTCACACAGTGTTTCCCACAGTTCAGTGAGCTTGTGAAATATGGTTTCTACTATTAATTCACCTACATTTACATAGAGAGAAATGTTTACGTATGTTTTGATTTGAGTCAACAGTGATTTTACATAAATGTGTAGATTATATCTGACAACAAAGACATTGACTGATAAGACCTTTTAAGACCATTATTTTTACTGATTGGGAGATTGGGGGTGGTTTGTTTACACTTTGATATCGTTACTGTGGTAATATAGCCTACTGTATGCAAGAGGAACACCATCTTGAGTTTATCAAGATAACCATGCCTATATTTATAGATAGATAGCTATACAACTACACATGCGACTGACAACGTGACAAAAAACAAACTTGTTTTTATCTTACAGGTGTCTGTTGCTGGTGCCCATATCATCAGTCTCGGGGAAGAACACATCTCCTCCTCCATCTTCTTCCTTGCGTTTGGATTTCTTCCGTTTCAGCTTGAACGACAGCAGCCGCTTTCCCTTCTTGGCTTTCGGGGAAACGGGTAACTCATCACCGGCCGGTGAGGCATGGTCTCGCGGGCTGAGGGGACCGGGACTCGTCGGCAGAGTCTCCGCCGGCTCGCCTTTGGGGCTGGTGGGTGCTCCATCCTTGAGGGAGCTCGACTGTTTGTGCTCCTTGCTTTCTTTGTCTAGCGACTTTATTTTAAACAGGTTCTTTACTCTCAGCGTGCCGGACTTGCTCATGGTGTCAGTGAGATGAGTCCTGCTCAGGTGAGCGCGAGCTGGAAAGTAAACGCACCACGAGAGTTGCTCCGCGGATAGCCGCTGGAGGAGTGATTCACCGGGATAACCTGCAGAGCGGGTTGCCGCCCACACGGGTCGCGCGCGCCATCAGGTAAAAGAAAGGTGCAGCAGGGTAAAGACACCCAGGAGAAACAAGTACAGTACGACTGTTAGAAAAGTAAAGTGCCCTTATTTAGCCAACGAATAAACGCTTATACAGCATGCAGTAACATAGGGTGTCTTGTTACCAGACACCAAGCCGCTGAGGCGTTTTGATTAATAATATCAGCGAGCAATTATTTATTCTGTTATTTTTGCTTGCCAACGACCGCTTCAAAAAAGCTTTCTCCACACTAAAAAGTATATAATTCTGCCGGCGAAATACTGATTTTTCTTTTTGTATTTGTAGATGGACGAAGAAGAAGAAGACGAAGAAATAATTAAAAATAAATGATACATACTGAGACTAAAAATCCTGGATTCGGCCTATGGTATACATTTCATTATCACTGAATCTAGCCTACTATTTTCTTCTCAATTAAACGATCAATCAATAGCCTAATTGTTTTGTCTATAAAATTATCCAAGTTTGCATAATTCAATTGCTTGTTTACTTTAGCTACGTTTTTTATCACAGTATTCAGCTCTACTGTATGTCAAGATACATTGTGCTATTCTCTCTCAACTCAGCTACTTCCCACACTGAAAAGCTTTTATTTTGAAATTTTTACTGTCAGCCTCTTGCTTGATGCAGCCCTCAACACTGCCTTCTCCAATTAAGTCTCACCTTGATGAAAACCTCCATGTGCACTTTAACTACCCCTGTACACTCCGTGTAATTATTGTGCTCTCCTATTTGTGTATGGGTGTGGTTGTATATGTGTTTAAAAATAAATGGATAAATAAATAAAATCTCAAGCCATGAAAGTTCTCCTGCAAGGCATTCAAGGATGTCACTTGTGTTGACAATTATGATAATTAGGATCCCTTTCTTAATTTTAACATAAATTTCCTTACATCATAAGCTGTTAAATGTCTGTACAATATATAGCCTATGTTTACATTTATCACTTTAAAAAACACCATAAATCTTCACTGTGATGTAGATTTGCAGTCACAGAAGGCTTATACCAGGAACCATAAAAATGGGTGATTCTGGAAACAAAAGGTCAGTTAAGGTGGGTTTACCCTCCACTATCTGGTATTCTGTCCATATATAAGTAATTCTGAGTTACGATGCACTTTTTCCACTAATCACCTATTTCTCACTTAAATAATAGCTCTATCTGCTGGTCATGTTGAGGAAAAGCAACTTCAGTCTGCATTATTTCACAGTACAGTTAAGTCTCTATATTTACTTCTTTTCAAACTGCCAGATTCCAAGAATTGTTTTAGTGAATAAGTTTAATCAATCAACTTTATTCATCCCCTTGTGGAATTTTGGGTATCCACTAGCGACCATAATCTGTATTGGCATATATGCATACAGACATACGGACAATACACAAATACATGCAATCAATAAAAAGGATGATTCTGCAAGCTAAATCGAGATTTGCCAGAACAGAATAAATGTTTAGACAGAACCAAAACAAAGATGTCACTTAAAAGCAGAACTGAGTGGATAATGGAAACTAACCCTCAGCAAAATGTAGTAAGGGGCAAGAGATTCCTGTTTCTGTGTGGTCTGTTGGTCTGTGTGTATTACATTTGGAAAAGTGTGTGGGTGTTGATCTGAAAAAGATTTTCTGTATCTCCCTGACTTGGTTTCTTCAAACTGTACAATCTGATGGCATATACAGTAGATATTCACAAGTGACTGTGAGCAACTGGGGTGAACCAAGCAATCTTGCAGTAAATCAATGCTTTGAAGGCAAAAGCACTGAGTATGCAGGGGGATGTCCCCACACACAAAGTAACGCAAAGTGTTATTCTGTCGGTAGGATCTGTGCACAAAGGTGGGCAGCAGATGCATATCAGTTTGAGATCAAAAGCAGGAAGATCAGTCAAGCACTGTACTCACACAGAAGCAGAACCTGTGACAAATGTGGCTTTGACACGATCTTCTTCTCTTGATGGTTTTTCCTTTCTTCATAAGCAGCATTTGACAGCAGTGAAGCTGTGACACCAGGGAGGAGTCGCTGTCACTTTCATTTGCCTCGACAGCATCAGACCCAGAGGACAAAGAAATTAACTGGGAGATCATCTGCATCACTCTGCATGGTATGTACTGTATGTTCTGAACGGAAAATTTGAGCACTAATGAGCAGAAATCTCTCCAGATTCTGTGCTGGATTCTTTTTTTTTTTCCCATTTATTAACTGCATAATGTATTTTGATGTGTCTCTATGTAGGCTATTAATTATTTTGTAGCACACATAGATGGGTTAAAAGGTTTTTCTATAGTGCATGTGATTTTTTTTAAAGCCTACAGGGATCAATATTTCATAATGACTGATTAATTTTACGCCATTTAAATAATTGATCACTTTCAAAGATTTAAATGGCTTCTGTCTCAGAGAAAATGTTCAAATTACACAGACGGCACACTTTTACAGAACTGTCAGTTCTGTAAAACATGGAGAGAGCGCTTGAAGTTCTCACAGTGGTTTTCTACATAAAAGGCTCGTCCCTTTCCAGTTAAACAGAGATACGTAAAACCTAACACCTTCCTCTTCGACAAATGCCACAACATCATACTATATATGTAACCTTACTCTGTGATTTGTGAGAAGTGAAAGAGCTGAAACAAGAGATATCATCACACGTTGTGTCGTTCCTTAGATTAGGTTTTTGAAGAAGTAGCCTGAGGCATGCAACATGTCTCTCACATGCTGCTATTTGCATTAATGAGAAATCATGTTTATTACAGTGCTGTATTACTGCACAGTCAGCTGTAGTTAGTTGCATTCAATATTAATTTGTCAAAACAGAAAAATCACGAGAGAAGTCACAGGTTGTAGTGTCACGCAGAGAGACATCTTGACCTTGATACATACAAGCTACCTCCTACATATTGATACATCTGTGTACTGCGATAGATCTGATAAGGATCTTCGCAGGCAACGAACCGAGAGCAAACACCTGCTGCCGGTCTTTGCATGCTTTCACCTTACATCCAATGAGACTGAAATTGGGTCAATCATAACCAGAGGAAGAGCTGAACTAGAACAATGGCACTGTTATTCTGTAAACACAGTACTTAACTAGAAACAAAAAAATTATGTGTGATTGTTTTTGTTTTTTTTTCCCACTTTGGTAACAGCACCTCTTACCATCTGAGTTTGGAAATGCGTCATAGAAATTTCACTTAATCAGTGGTGAAAAAGCAGCTAAGCCCATTTACTAAGTGCCATTATTGTATTTCGATTTACTGAGTACTATTTTGTGGTACTTGTACTTAATAGTTTTATTTAATCCTATGTAATACTTCAACTAGATTTTGGAGGCAACCAATAAATTATGTGAAATTATTTATCAAACTACCCAGCCTGTAGAATATGTAGTACAGTATATAAAGTTGTTAAGATTTAGCGGTGCCTTTACCAGCAACAACATCAACGTAATGCTGACACATTAATGCATATGTAATCCAATAATATCATCATTCTGAAATGAGCCGTTCTGCAGAATGAGAACTTATGGTATCTTATGTATATTTCTATGCTACTTAATGTACTTTTACTTAAACTAAAATTTGAGTGCAATGATTTTTAAATGTAACACTTTTACTTCAGTCTTCCCTTACTGTGCTTAAATGAAAGTGCAGAAGTATTGTTAGCAAAATGTATTTATAGCATCCAAAGTAAAATAATTTGTTATGCAGAAACGGAGGGTTATATTACCACATATATTATACTGCCACATATATTATTACTTAGTGCTGTAGATTTACTGTTACTTTGTCCCATGCTTGGTACTGTGCAGCCCTGCATCATCATCACCAGTTAACTAATAATGAATAATAAATGTGGTAAAGTGAAAAGTACAACATTTCCCTTTGAAATGTGGTAGAGTAATTGTAATTGCTGTAAATGGTCGTCTTTCCTTCTCCAGATTAAAAACATGGCATCGCAGACTCCAGTCTATGATTACAGTACAGACGATTACGATGGCGAAGGGGAACTCTGTAACATCGACCCCGACACCATGGTGGTCATCACCCAAACTTACATCCACTCCATCATCTGTGGGCTCGGCCTGATTGGCAACGCTCTCGTGATCATCACCTACATATTCTACAAGAGAACCAAGACCATGACGGACGTCTATCTCTTCAACGTGGCTGTGGCAGACCTGATCTTTATCGTTGCGCTGCCGTTTATCATATACAACGAGCAGCACGGTTGGCCAATGGGTTCTGTGGCCTGCAAGATGCTCAGGTCAACCTACAGCATCAACCTCTACAGTGGCATGCTCCTGCTCGCGTGCATTAGCAGCGATCGTTACGTCGCTATAGTTCAGGCCAGAAGATCCTTTGGTGCTCGCTCAGGCACTTTGATCTACAGCCGCCTCATCTGCTTCGTGGTTTGGCTGTTCGCAGTGGCTTTGACTCTGCCCACGCTCATCTACACTGAGCGCATGGAAGAGAAGAACATGATGGATGGGACTGTCACTGTGTCATGTCAGCTGTCTTTCAACAAGAATGAGACAGCAGTGCTAGTAAAGATGCTAGTCCCCAGCCTTCAAATGGCCGTGGGCTTCCTGCTGCCTCTGCTGGTGATGGTGTTCTGCTACTCCACCATCGTGTGCACCTTGGTGAGAGCGCAGAGCAGCCAGAGGCACAAGGCCGTCCGTGTGGTTATGGCAGTTGTTGTGGTTTTCATCATGTGTCACCTTCCCTACAACGCGGCTCTGCTGAGCCACACTTTGTCTCTTTTTAAGGAGAGGGGTTGTGAGGCGGAGAAGATGAAACTCAAAGTTCTGTCCATATCCAGGAGCATAGCCTACCTCCACTGCTGTCTCAATCCCATCCTCTACGCCTTCGTCGGGGTGAAGTTCAGGAACCATTTCCGGCAGATAGTGATGGACCTGTGGTGCTTCAGCAAAAAGTACATATACTCAGTTCGCTCGTCACGTGGGACGTCCGATACCTGCATTTCAGTCCGCATGTCCTCAGAGGGCAATAATGTGTCATCTTTCAGTGCATGACACTGCAGTGGTACAAACCACTCTAAATGGGATAATTAGCACTGCTAATGCTAAAGCAGCCCTTCATCTTTCCCAAGCTGTACATAACAAGAGATGAAAGCATCCGTGCTAAATGTGCTAAAATCGACTGTGTTCTGAGCAAATATTTGTTGCCCTCAATATAATACAACATTGTATTGATATTTTTTCCACATGGTTCTAAAAGGCCCAGTTTAAATGGTCACTTTTTTACTGAGTGTAATTTCTATGGTGTAAAATCAACAAAACTTAAGAATAAATGCAAGAAGTGAAATTGAAGACAGTGTTAACCACATGCATGTGCAGACCTTTCAAATAATAACTAATAAATAAACAATGGAACTGGGACACCAAAATGGAAAAAAAGAGGCACAGTTTATGTGCCTTTCATCTTATGACACATCAAAATCTGAAAAAATTGTAATGGAATTCAAATCAGCATCACCATGGGAAGAAGATCTGCTGATCTGTGAGATCAAAGTTGTCTCTTTTCTTTAATATCCTCATTTTCAATTGATTTGTTGGAATATTGCTATATTGCTATATTGTTATTATTGTTGTTGTTGCTGTTGTTGTTGTTGGGATGTTATTCTTATACTCATGTCACCATTAATGACAACTTCTTGTTTTCTTGTATTTCTACATGAATGATGTTCAGTGAGTCTGCTAATTTTTAAAAGCGATATGAAACTAAAGAGTTCAGCATATTTTTAATCTTGCTTGACTGTCACTTTAATCTCTGGACCCATATATATTTCATATTGCCTGCATTTGTGAGGCATTATATTTTGTATATCTGATTGTATTAATCTCAAAAATAAACATTGTGTCTAAAAGAGAGAGAGAGAGCATTTTCTTCAACACAGTCAATCTGAAATTTGAATGAATTGGAAATTCCATGACAAATTGATGCCAGGAAATTTGAGTCCTCCATCTGAAAAAAGTATTTTTATACATTACACCATAATATAGCAAACAAACGTTCAGGGTATGTGATAATGTGACATTTGAACAACACTGTTAAAAAATGAACTTTTTAATACTTTTTTTTTCATCATAAAGACAAGTTAATTAATGAATCTATGTCTAAATACCAGATTATTTTTCCAGGTGGCATTTATATCCTGATACCATACACCCATTACTCTGCTTATATGTTGTAGAGTTTGTGTGCGGTCAACTCTGTGCAGTCAACTCTGAGTGAAAGTCGAATTCTTTCTTCTCACAATTAAAAAAAGAAAAAGAGGAAGAGTGAGTACACTTTGTGAAGACCTGCTATTGTAGGTCGTGGTTTTTTTCACACAATGGGTTCAAATGGTGAGAAACCGTGGATCTGATAATCTGATCTGATGTGTGGTTGTTGCACTTGAGAGAGTCAGGATGGTGTGCGATAAAGATGAGCGGGTAGGAAAATGGAAAGATGACGAAAAAGAGAGAACAAACTGCATTCAGAATGTGAGACTGTGATCGTCTGCATCATTTTGTGTCCTGCAACCCTGAAATGTGGGCTCACGTGAAGTGCTCGCGGCTTCATATACTGTTGATCAAAAAATACTTGAAGCATCAATTGTTTTTGGTTTTGTCCATGGCAATGTCGCTCTGTTGGATGGGTTCTCTCTAAAATAAATTTGGGCAACTATTGGATGGATTGCCATGAAATTTCACCATCAGCCGAGCCAGAGATGTGTGGCTACATGATGCGGACCAGAATGACACTCTTAAACAGTGTGTTTGTTAAGCTGGACAGCCATTTTTTAACTGAGGTTCATCAAAGACAATCTGCAAATACTCCCTGTCCTCTCGTAAAGAGACTTTTGGCCCCCATGTTCAGCCAGCCGAGTAATGCAAAGATGTGCAATACACACACGCACACACACACACACACACCGTCTGTTACGTGACACTTTCAAGAGACAGACACACAAAATAACAGATCTTTTGCTTTATCAGGCCCTATAATCTTTACTGAAGATGAAAAGGCTTGACTGCACTCGAAATGGGGCATGACACAAATTCTGAAAATCCAAATCTGGTGTTTCCTGTTGTTGGTTCAGAGAAAATGTCAATTCTGACAACCAGACATCTTAAATGAGTCAAATCAAGTTGTTGACATAAATAACTTAGAAATTGGTGGTTGTCTGTTAGATCTCTGCCTATTAGAGACGACAACTTTAGTCACAAGTGTTCACAGAGCTGTAGTGGACATCTATGGACAAAAAACAACCAGTCTTTGTAGACATTTTAAAAGCTCATGCTTCTTTTTTTGACTGCTTTTGTTGCTCTTTTCCAAACAGCGATATCGAACCACCGTCTTACGCTTTCCACAGCTTTTTTACTGACGCCTGTGCCCCTTTGCTTTCAGGAAACACACAAATAGCAGATGCCACAAGCCTCAGGCGGGCTAAACACTAGGCCTGGTAGAATCCAAGCCTGCTGTTACAGTCTGTTAGTTCAACGGCATGGCTTACAGAGAGAAAGAAGACAAAAACAGGAAGCGAGTCAAACAATGACTGACTGAAACAACTTATTACACTGTACACATGTACACAATAGATATTTTTCTGCAGAATCTCACACAGAAAAAGGAGAGAAGCCATGGCAAGTTGTGGCCACTTTGATTTAAAGAGGTCAGGTGTACTTTGAGACTGTACGGCAAACCATATTAAAGACTGTAGTACTGTAATAACTGCATCAAACTGATGTATTTGCCACAATAATAATAAACTATGAACTTCCAGCTGGCTGCTGTAGGACTTTTTGTGAAGACTTTGTTAAAACATGCAATGTCATGTAACGATGCACCCATGTTGTGTCTATAACCCAGCATTGATGAAGTATAAAAGACAAATACAATATGCCAAAATGTGTTAGGTAGACCACAACAGTATATAAAGACTTAATTGTTTATGAGTCATGCTGATATGTTATCGCCAAACAAAAAGATCCTCTTTTGCAACACACACCTGTGACATCATCAAGTAAATTGTTGGTGATCAAATTCCTCCTTTTCCATCCACTGGATGTCCTCAGTAAGCTTTGTTTTGTTTCTGGTATCAGTTCCACCCTCCTACTGTTCTATACGAGTTCCTGTATGTGAAGCAGCCTGGGACGGTTGCTAGTTATTGTAAGTGTTTTATTCGCACCCACTCTGTGTGCTTACCTTCTTCTTCTGCTGTGTTTGCTGCGCAGCTTGCTCAAACCTGCACCATCTGTGCTGGGGTGTCTCATTTGCACAATCTTCTCTGGCTCCACACCTCTTCATTGCCACACGTTCATTTACTTTGTAATAGACACTCACAGCTACTGACATCATCTAAGGATACCTTCAATCATGATTATCTTTTGGGTTTGGTTGATCCTGCTTTTTAACTCTGTGTGGCCTCTCTTGTGTTGCTAGCGTCCAACCACCTGGTCACGTAGGCGAACTGTATGGAATTCCAAAACTGGCATTACGCAATTTAAATCATTCAGTCAAATTGATATTTCACTTGAGACCCATTTCAGACACATTTCAATGCCAGATGTGAACTGCAGTTAAACTCAGCTGGATCCAGGCACCGTCTGGATACATCTGGACACAAGATAACACATCTGAGCAGGGCCGAAGCCCTGTGATAGGAGAGGATCCACCACATTTTGCAATCCGTGTTGAGCGTGTCCATTTTCTGATCTTAATTTCCACTATCATTTGGAAGACTTTCTGAGTTTAGAAATATTCTGTAATTTTGAACAGCACACAAACAAGTCGTCATGCCAACGCCTGTGCTGTCTCCCTCACCCCGTCCTCCGTGCGTCCTCTCAGGGCCGTGGCTTACACCTGCCCACGGGGTGTCCTCTGCGAGTCCACCGTCTGCACACCACCTGACCTCTCTTGTGAGCCGTGACTCGCCAGTGCAGCTGTTCCTCGTTTGCTTGTTGGCAGCCACGACAGCTACGGACAAACACACAAAATCCAAACCAACCCATACATGATATCTGAGCGTGCATGTGTGTGCCTCTCTCGCGGGACGCTGTAGAGCACAAAAACAGGGATTTCATAACGTTGTGCGGTTTTGCATAATGTATGGATTAAAATGCCTGAATGTGTTGTGAAATACCGCAGGACTTTCTCATGGACTGATCATTAGCTATGTTCAAATGCTTAACCAGATTCTTAATCAGAATAAAAATTTGAGGGATCGGAAAATCCGAATCCACTGTTTATATGGGTGCAAAATCAATCCGATCATGACGTGCGTGCACATGCACCAAGCTTTATTAAGAATAGCAGCATTTTGACATGTGCAGAGTTGTCTAATTTCCCCAAAACCACTACAGAGGAGTAGTTGAACTTCCTGTACTTCTGTAAACATACAAACAAACAAACGCGGAAGTGGCTCAATTTATCCCATTCAGTATTTTCCCCTGCACTCAAAACGGACCTGCGCCACATTTTAAGAGCGGTCGTTTTGCTCCTATTGTACATCATTATGAAGCTGGCTCAGCAACACGTGTTACTGTTCCTGCCTTACTGGAGGAGAGAGTGGGAAGTAAATAATAATAGCAACTGAATACTTCTAAATACTAAATGCTAATTACCACTAAACAATGCAGAGGCGGAAATGTGCC
>JBCAUF010000042.1:24055510-24072008 GCA_038406115.1 Haemulon aurolineatum
CTTTTCAGTCAATTTTTTTTGTCTAATCGCATTCAACCATGATCGTCTATGATTTCTCTGACTGGCGGCTGGTATTCGATAAAACTTAAAGTTTTTGTTTTTGCTTTTGGCACCTAAAAACACAACAAAACAAGATTTTCGCAAACCAGTGACAGTAGTTTTCGCCTCCAGCTTCCCTTTGTTTTGCCTCCAGTTGACATTGTGACGTCACAGTGACATAGGCCATGAAGGGGTCTATACACCCTACTGTTGTCTATATGTGTTCATTTGTGTTTAATCAAATGTGCACGATAAACCTAGGGACAGTATTATTCCAGACCCCTAAATGTCATCACTGCTCACTTTTCATATTTTGAAACTGTTGACTTTAAACAGGGATTTGGATACTATTGGAAGTTACAGTAGTAACAAGGAATGCACATCGAATGCATTTTGACATGGATAAGAAAATCAGAAGAAGCTTGAGTCTGCCCATTTCAAACCTCCGTCAGTTCTGATTGACATTCACTAACTACGACATTCTGAGAATCCTGCAGCTTTAAAAAATACAGATATGCGAACAAAGCACTTCATATCTCTGTGGATGTGCTAGTAAATCTGTGCTCAAAAGAACCATAAATAAATCTGAACCTGACAGGTGCACTTGGAGCTCTACCAAATCCTGTTGGTTCACACAGAGCATCATTATCAAGAATACGGACTGGCAAAGCGTTTCACTGTTCATAACGGCAGTTAAAGTCGCACAAGGCAACAGGTTTCACCCCATCCTTCAAAAAAACGCGTCTTTATCACAATCAAGAAATATGGCCACAGCATCCCCACAGCTGATTCTAGTGCCATTACCTTCACAGCCAAGTCTGAAATTCAAGTGCAAATGTAAAACAGCACAACTAAACTTGCTTAGGAAGCAATTTGCCCGTCGGGCCATGACATCCCACACAGTCTTTTATAACCACCTCATACTGTAAAAAGAATTATTATTGTGTAACGGATAATAGTTTGTTAACCTGCTATCTTCCCTTTGTCATGTTTATAATAGGATAACAAATCCGATAGCACTGTACTCTCATTTAAAGGTGCTACATGTATCATTTTTAACATCAGTAAATGATTGCCACATTCATTTTGAGACATTAGTATAATTACTCAACATCAGGACCACTGCTGGGATGATTGGCAGCTCCACCAGCCTCCGCATTGCATTTTTCAACACTGTGTGTCACCAGCTTGGATTTGGAGGGAAATCTAGTGGATTGCTTTACTTTCAGCGCAAACACGGCTAAATCTGTCACATTCTTTCTGTGTGGTCTCCAGCCTGTTTGTCCTCCTCAGTAAAGCCAAAGATACCACAGAGATGAGGAGAGACAGGGCGCAAAGGGGATTATGGGAGATGAAGACTTTTTAAAAACTCCAGCACTAAAAATAACATTAGTGTGAGACAACTGCTATCAATCATCTCAGCGATAGTCTCATTGTTTATGGCAATTATACCAAGCTACCTGATGATAACTTGATGTTTAATCATCTTACACATAGAACCTCTAAATGAGTGTAAGACAGCATTTACAATTAGCATTTGGCTGTATAAATAAAATGAAACTCAGCCATTATTATACATCACTCAGGCAACACTGTCCACATATGAAACATAGAATATAGCATGAATCTGTAAGCATATTGCTCAATTATTACATTCACAATTTCAAATCTAATTGATAAATAAAACATTGAAATTAAATGATATTACTAAATCCTTCCATTATTTGTTCATGTTTGCACATTCATCACATATATATTTCGCTCTATAGTTATCTCAATGTTCAAAATATATTATTGACACACTGTTAAATACACTGTAAAGTTGGATGTGGTTATAAAATACATTGTACACTGTAAAGTTTGACCTCAGCCGGTTCTTAAAATTCAGTTTTTTAAAGTACATATATGAAGAAGAAGGAGTAGGCGTTAAAGTGAGGCATTATATGGGGAAGGAAGTGTAATTTGATATAAGGCCTGAGACACATTTATATTGTTAGATCTTTATAAACCAATAATACAATGTTGGAGTCCGACACAAAGGATTTTCTCCAACTGTAATAATTTCATGAATTATTGTGACTGAATTCCAACACTGTAATAATGTTTCAATACAGGTGACAGAGCCAAATTATTAAGAATATCTGATATGTGAATTTGCCTTTCCTTGTAGTTGTGTATATCCTGTACAGTACATTCAATAGAATAAAAAACCCACAGAACTAGTTCATATTTATTATTTCGATAAAGAATGATGTGACTGTAACTAATAAATCAACCCTGTGTTTCAAAATTTGACTTTTGATAAAAACCCACTAGGAATGACACTGCATATCTTACCTAAGTGTTCAGTCAGTGGCCGTATTTCCACATAATCTCAACCTGAAGGTTCCTGTTTAGCCTGAGTCTCGCACTGTCTCAAACTTAAACTGATTATATATGATATTGTGTAGGCTATTTTAAGAAAACGCAA
Organism: Haemulon aurolineatum; assembly: GCA_038406115.1. Taxonomy (NCBI): domain Eukaryota; kingdom Metazoa; phylum Chordata; class Actinopteri; order Lutjaniformes; family Haemulidae; genus Haemulon; species Haemulon aurolineatum. The sequence continues at coordinate 24,058,020 of JBCAUF010000042.1, forward strand.
CAATTAACTAGTCTTTTATGCAGCCTTTATAAGGTCATAAGAAGGCAATGGCAGCAGCTTGATGCAGGATTCAAAATTTACATGGAAAAAAAAAAGCTGTAGTTGTTCCAGCTATCAGTTTCTACAGAATAAGTTGAAGATCTTTCCTATCTCTCTGCAACAAACTCAGTGTCAGGCAACAAAAGCTCCTCCCAAAAGGTGGAACAAACATCACAAATCAACCAGAGGAGGATGATGATGGCGACGATGATGAAGACGATGAAGATGACGGGGAGGGTCTATAGGTCTCGCCACCTCCCAGTTCTGTGAACCTTACCGATGATGACGATGACGCTTCCTTGTCTTTCTCCTTTCTGCTTCCTGTGCAGACTGACCTCTGGGCTGGTTTAAACTGCCATGTCACCTTCTTTGATGTTGACTGGTCCACTGATGCCGCCTGCCTCAATGGTGTAGTGACCGGTGGCTGAGTTGCCATGGGAATGGCTTGTGTCGCTGCCATGCTGGTGGTAACCCCAGTAACCTTCCTTGCTTTGCCATTGTTGTTCCTGTCCTGTTCCCTGAAGAGCTCACTCAGCACTTCAGGTTCTGTGGTTTCTCCAAACAAGTCCCAGCCCAGTTCAGTAGGCAGCCGCTTGGGCCGTGCTATGCCAGCAGATTTGCCGCCAGCAGCAGAGATTCTGGAGGAGCGACTGGGATCGGAGTCAGAGAGGTCTGAGTCCCAGTCACTGTCCCCTGCCACCGAGCCACAACCCAGAACTGACAGATCAACAGGGCCAGATCCTGAACTCTCTGAGTCTGACTCCCTGGAAAAACACAATAGACAGAATCTGAAATATACTACAACTATAATATTGAATTGCAGTCAGTAAAGTAATCATTGGCATCTACATCACCAATCTCTATTCAAAGCAATTCACAATATTTCACTAGAATTTCTTATTGTATACTGTATATATTTGAACGGTGCTCCAGCACTGCTTTCAACTCTCATGCAAGCAATGACAAAGCATTATTAGTAATGCTGAATTCTAACAACAGAGAGTGGAAAAAAGCTAAAATACTGCTAATAATACCAATATTATAGTGGAGTTTGTGATGGAAATGCAATGAAAAGGGATGGTTATGAATCCGAGTATGGCTTTACACACAGAGAAATTGAATCTTTTTTGAATGACTCACATGACACCACAATATGTTAATCTGGGAGTCAGTGTATCAGATCCAGGAGTTCCTCAAAATGTTTCCGCTTTCCAACCTCCAACAGTGCCTCTAGTTTTGGTCAGCAGTTTCCATCTCCTGCTCAAAAAAGCCTGGGTTATGCCTTATCTAAGCTTTATCTGCCCTTCCTGATATGTCTGACAGTTTGCCAGAACATTCTTCAGGGCCTCCTTGATAGAGTTCCCCTGTTACAAACCAACACAAAGGGACTCCTTCTTCAGCTTGAGGGCCTCCTCCTGAGCTAGTGTCCACCCACAGTTTCATTGTTTAGGGACTAATAACCATCTGGTCAAAACTACAAGAAGCTACCTCAGCAATGGATGATGCTGATCTACGAACAATGAAATGCACCACAGCTTCAGTGAGCATGCAAAAATGTACATACTGTACCTGCCGCTGTAAGATGTGGTTCCTGCAGGGCCCAGCAGGAGGCATGCTGGAGCAGCCAGGTAGACAAAGCTGTCAGTGCACAGAAAGTCCCCTTCTTCTGGTTTTTGTAGAGCGAGGTGAGTCGGCTTGGCGTCCCGTTCTGTATTTGACTGGTCCAAGTGTGTTTTCATTCTATCCAAATGTTGCTGCATATTGTCTTGTTTTGGATCATAGGTGGGAACGTCTGTCGCTGTGGAGACTTCACCCTGGGAGCCAGGTCTTGCAGACACAGCAAGGTAAACAAAGCTGTCCGACTGGACAAAAGGATCTAAGTCACCACAGTCAAGCCCTGAACTTCTGATTGGCTTCTGATTAGGATCTAGAAGGTGTTTGATAGGTTGTTTTGAGGGAGACAGAGGAAGAGGTGAGTCACTTCCCATGAGGGTCACTTTTTTCCTGCGTGGTATTTCTTCACTTTGTGGGGTATTTACAGTTATGGAGTCCTCAATGTCTGAATGGTCGAATCGGGTCTTAATGACTGAAACTGTTCCTAGCTTACCAACTCTCCTTCCATTCTCATCTTTCCCTCTTTCTTCATCTCCCTCCACCTGTCCCAACCCTTCTTCCTCTCTTTCACCATCTCCTTCTATGTCTTCATTCATGGAGCTGTTGAGGAGAGATGGGTAGCACCACTGCAGTTCGGCACTCTCCTCCCTCCCCCATTCTTTTAACCCTCCATCGTCCCCATCTTTCTCAAGTGATGTACTGCTGCTGCCTAGGTCGGAGCCACTGATTGGCTGGTCGCTGTCAGAGCCGGCCTCCTCCTGGCTCTGATTGGATAAGGAGAGGAAGACGCCACTGGAGTCTGACTCTAACGTAAGGTTGGAGTCTGGAGAGCTGTCCTCCTTAGTGGAGCTAGAAAAAAGAGACAAGGCAGTCAAATTACTGCTACATCCCCATGTGTCTGCTCAACTCTTGTGACTTTTAATGTTCCTTCTTTGCCACCAGTTTCAGGAAGTCTTCAACCACAGATGCCATCAAATTTGTCATAACCTACTTTTTCAGATCAAGGCCATTGTTTTTGCTTTTGCTTCTCACGGAGCACTTTGGTTTCTTATAGCACTAACGTGGATGTTTGCATAGTTGTCTTGGCAATTGAACACCTCATTATGAATATTTAGGTCTCTAATTTGGTTGAAGCAACACTGTATTGCTCACATGTACTGGATGCCCCTGTTCTTAACCCATGGGCATGACACTCGGCCATTCTACCTGTATGAGCAGTTTATTATAATGATGGATGAAAAGCAATGAAATAGCAACCCAATCACCCATGTGTACACATAAATCAGCATTAGAAATTGCAGCGTTTTAATTCTTGCAGTGAGAAGTGTGCTGGATCAAACTAAAGCAGCAGCACTACATTTAGTAAATAACTAAATGCTGAAGGAATTGGAAGAAATGTATAAATTGTGAAACCAACTTTAGGAACTTGATTGACAGATTACATGTGGTGTACCTCAAAGGTCAAGTGATGGGCCACTACCATTGTGTTTATTCACATCACTCATGGCTCAGCCGCAAGAAGTTTGGTGCGTTTAATCTGCTTTTACTTACATGTAGAATCCAAGCACGATCGAATTTTAAACTGCGAGAAATCTTGACACCACACTGCATGGTACACAGCCGCAAGTCAAAATCGGGTGCTGATATATTTCATTGCTCTGTGAGTATATATCAAAAAATATAAAAAGAAAAGAAAATGAGAAATAAAAAGAAAAAATGACATCCAAAAATTATATTTAGTTGAAAATCTCAGAGACTTTAAGTATGACATGCGCCATGATCCATGCCAACCTGATAGCTTTGGCACCCACAGGATTAATTTAAAATATCCCAATAAAATAACCCAATTAAAGTCATACTGACCCAAAAAGCCAGTACATATAAATGTATGTATATTATGCAGGGCTGTACCGAATGCCTTTTTTTTACATTCAGAGGTTCTTGAATGAGGCTTTAAATGTCTGCTATCATATTTTATAACATTTTTATAACAAGCCTGGCAGGGCACTGGGGGGGCACTGGGAGAAAGCACTTGTGCAGCAAGAGAAAAAGAGAAATTGTTGAGATATTGTTGTCGTAGAAACAAAACCCACATCAATTTTTTTAATAACTCGCCATGAGCTTAACAAGTGCACTGTGGTTGCATAAAGCAACAACTGCGGACAAAGCAGGTAGAAATATCACTTTTCTACTTTTTACTGGAGCTCTGCTGTCTACACTGTGTGTGTGTGTGTAGTGAGCTGAGCCGCATGCAGAGGAGAGGACAGAGAAGCTAGCATGTTCATAAATGACAGCAAAGCGTGGTACAGAACTCTCAGCATTGGTTTATTCTTTTCTGTTTGTTATTCTGACATAGCATTCTCTAGCCTAATCTTAATCTGCAACTGCACAGAAATAAAAAGCTGCACAGCATTCATGTTTTAGAATTTAAAGTACTACAAAAAATACTACAAACTATTTGGTACAGCCCAAAAACTATGGCTTTGAATTGAACTGCAGATCCAATGGCATTGTGGCCTCGTGCATTTTATAACCCTTAGATCAGCTCTTTATATTTTGTCAAACCTGGATTTTGTTTTTGCCCTCTGCGATGAACCTTCAGTCACCCAGGGTGTACAGTATGTCAACATCTGATGGAGAACAGTTCAGAGTCGGTGTTGACAGTAACCATTTTCGTGTGATTACCTTGTGCCAACGGTAGAAGTCCCAGCAGATTTGGTTGACCAGTCACTCGGTCGGTCTGCGTCTGTAGCTGGTGAGGCCATAGTCGTGAGCTCCAAACTGACCTGGGATCTGCTCCCCACTCCTGGAAAATAGAGCACAGATTCAACACAATTAAACAAGAGAAACATGAGATATAATCAATACATTTCGCCATTCGGTTCCTTCCTGGTCCAGCCTTTGGACATTTGATTAATGTCAGACATTTGTTCATTTTTCTATCTGAGGCTTCTCTAAATGATTAGAAAAATGACAGGCACATATAGTAGGTTTCTGAGAGGATCATTTTGTCAGTTACAGTACTGAAGCCAACAAATTTTAATCTAGGCAATGTGTTGAAAAATGGGTAGAGCTGAGACGGGACAAGCAAACAGCACTGACAACACCACAGACAGCTGACAATCAAACGTGTCAACCCAACCTTCTCTTAAAGATGCAATTTGTAGGACAGTTGATTATTGGGACTCATTCCCAGGTCATCAAATACCAATGTGCTGGGTTGGTAGGTCAGGCCAGCAGTCTAGGGGCTGGAATCTACCTTCCTCCAGAAGGAAAGTTATTGTCACTCCAATCCCCATTCCCTGCTGTGCTGAGCAATCTTTCCTTGTGTGGAGTGACAAGGTCAGAGCCTGAATGCCAAATATCAACGTTCGACATTCAACATTCACTGAATAATCCACTCCACAAGAGTTGGCTGACTTAACAGCATTGTATTTACTGTTTGATTCATTTTTGCAATCCACACTGCAAACAATGCAAGTGATTTTTTTTAAAGACCTTGTATAGGTACATCACAGTTATTCGCTATTTTGGCAAACTGATCTCAGTCTTGACCTGTGCCTTATTACTGAAAAGTATCTCAAGGCTGAGATGAAACATGGACAATCTGAGAGAGCAAAGCTGTTATTGGAGAGGATTTATATTGTACATGTACAGCATATGCAGAGTGAGACTGAGCTGTGTGTCCAGGGAGACAGGAACACTGAACTATAAGATTGTATTTTATAAGACGTGGCTTCTGAACGAACCATGAAAGGCGAGACAAAACAGAAACTGGATTGCACTGATAAGACGCAATGTGCTGAGGTTCACCTGGGGAGTTGTTCTCACTGATTTACTGTATTTTCTAAATTGACAAAACAGAAATAGAATGGTATATTTATTAAGTTTCAAAGATTTGGCTTCCTGTGATCCTGTAAAAGGTTCTCTGTAACCTGCCTCATTATTACTTTATATTACAGCATTGTCCTGATATTAATGAGGTGAAAATACTGGAAAACAAAGTCCATGCCTGGCATCTGATTAATATATCAGTTCAGAGCAATGAACAGTTGCACTTTGCTGGCACTAATTCGCCACCTGTTATTTTGGTACATTATTATTATTATTATTTTTGGAAATAATAAGCAGCCAACATCCCAACCAAACTCTTAGACAGACGCAAACAATACAGAGCAACTGCTGAAATCAGTGTGTATCAGTATCAGTGTATGCAGTACATAGTAATGCAGTTTTGACTGGTCACTGAAGGTAAAAAACATAAACAAAAAATGTGAATTAATGGGTTTCATTGCAAAATGTTAACATCCATATAAGAGAAATAAAAACATCTGTTCATATCTGTACATAAATACCATACTAAAACAAATGATGGTGTTGTCTAAAGAGTTATAAATAAAGAGTCAGCTTCATTTTCATCCATGCAGAATGAAATTTGTTAAGAAAATGTAAGAAGAGTTGTACCACTGAGGTACAATATCACTGAAGGTGGGTCCTGTATTGTTACCTGATTTTGAGCTGAACAATGCAACCATCTTTTCTCAGGCCATGTTCGCAGTTTGCAAGAAAAGCTTTCTGTTATAAATTTGAAGTAGCCAAGTCCATGCCATGATAACTCTGATGACATCATTTTGATATAATCAGGAACTTAAATGAAAAGAAACAAACAAGCAAACAAAAAACATGAACAAAACTCTTCCAAAGCAAGACACAAACAGTACACAGTCTTTACCCATTTTCATAGGTCAACCAGTCTCCATGACAAATAAGCTGACCTTTATAAGCAAAATCAATAGAGTTCCCCTTAAACATAATAAATTATTGATGGCATTTCCCACAATCCAGTATATTATTGCAGGCACATGAAATATAACATGAAAAAATATAGGCAGAATGAAACATACATAACTAATATCTACCTGTCAGGATAACTGCTTTCTCTCTCTGCGGCCCAGGGTGTGTCTGGTACATGTCGGCACGTTCCCTCTGAGGCTCCAGCAGTGTTTGGTATAAATCCTGTGTGTCCCTATGGGGCTGAGACAGGTCTAGGTGCTCCAGATCAGAGTCCAGCTCCCTTGCTCTTCTTTCTAGCTCTGTCAGGCTGAGCTCTGAAGCGGCTGAAGAGGGGGGGTGGGAGCCCCCAAAGCCAATTGGTGGCCGGAGAAGAGGCCAACGTTGCAAAGAACCCGAGAACGAATCTGTATCACCTCCTCCTCCCGCTCCACCTTTTTCCCAGCCGTCATCCCACAATGTGGTGACCATCTCAAGGACAGCATCCCAACTTTCCATCCCGCCTTCATCTCCAAATGTCCCTCCTTCTCCTCCCTCCACCTCTCCTTCTTCTGTCTTTAATTTGGTCACCACCCCCTCCAACTCTTGTTCATTCCGCTCTTGTATTGCATCCTTAACGTTTATTACTCTATCCTCTACCTTTTCACGCTTTATTTCTACATCTTCTTCCTTTTTTGTATCCTCTTTTTTGTTTCCATCCTCTTGCACTTTCCCTTCAATCTTTCTCTCTGACTTTTCCCGTTTGGTTTCCTCGACCAGCGCCTCTCTAACAGTAACCCTGTCTTTCTCCTCAATTTTATCTTTCTCTTCTTTTTTGTCCTTTTCTCTCTTCTCTTCCTTCCCCTTCCTTTCCTCCCTCTCAGTCTTCTCCTTAATCTGCTCTCCTTGTTTCTCCTTGCTCCTTGATCTCCTGGGTTCTTCCTGCTCTCTGCAGACCCTCCAGTGTTCCAAGTTCTGCTCCTTTAGGGAAGCCCGGCCCACCAAGTTGGTCCCCTGTCCCAGCTCTGGATGGGATGGTTCTTTAAGTGAGCATCGACCCACAATACTTGTAGCATTCATTATATTTGTTAGCGGGTTCTCTGAGAAGTGGCCTGGACGCGGGTGAAGGTGGGCAAGCGGGCGCCTCTTCTCCAACGCTGAGAGGACAGAGGGGAGTGGAGGAAGGATAGGGAGGTTGTGTAGTGCCCCACCCTGACGGACAGTCCGTTTTCTAACAATGATTCTACGAGGCCAGGTGGACTCAATCCCCTCAGCGGGACCTGTTGACTCAAGGTCCCCAAGCCCTCTGCTTAGTCGAGGGCTGACTACGCCTGGTCGGAGACCAGTGGCTGTGCCAGGTCGAGTCCTTGAGCTGGACTTGGATGATTTCGATTTCTGGGATCTGGAACCTTTCTCGACATGGCTAGATTCACTTCTTTCAATGTCCAAAGTCTTTTTCTCAGTCTGGTCTGCAGTTACAGTGTCAGTTTTATTTTCAGCTGCAATACTTTTTTGAGCTTTATCTGTTGTGTTGTTGCTGTTCTGGCTTTCACTGACCATGCCGATCTCGTTGTCATTCTTAGTCTCATTAGTCTCATTACTAACCACAGCATCTAGTGCTGCCGCAGGCTCAGGTGTAGGAGCAATCTTAACTTCTGTCTCAACTTTAGCTTCTACTCTGGACTCAGGTGAACAAACCTCATTATTAATCTTAGCTACACCTCCAGCTTCTGTTCCAGTCCTCTTCTCCACTTGCCTTGGACTAGCTTTAGCCTCAACCCCTGTCTCAATCTCTGGCTTCCCTGGACCAGACACAGTTACAATTTCAGCTTTATCTCCAAGCCCAACCTTGTTCTCAGTGTCAGTCACAGGTGAAGGTACAGCCTCAGCAATACGTTCTGGTTTAGCCCCACCCCTTCCAGTTTTTTCACCACCCCTTGTCCCTCCCCTGTGTCCCTCCCTGTTCACAACTGGAGCCATATTTTCTATCTCCACCCCAGATTGCACTTTTCCTTCCAAATCCCGCCCCCCTGGTCTTGTTTTAACCTGGGAGCCCATTCTTGTCTCAGAACCATTTTTAACGCTAGCTCTGGATCCATTGTCATATTTGTTCCAACTTTCAGCTCGGTGGTGTTCATGCATTCCTGCCCTGATGTCAGCCTCGGACATGTTTCCAGCTGCAACTTCACTTATTAACCTTGGCCCACACCCAGATTTGCTGTCAATTAATACTAGACCCACACTCCCATTGTCAAACTTAGAAACCATACTCCCACCTACACCTTCAGGGCCAACCTTTGACCCAGCTCTATTTCTGCCCACAGCACCAGTACCCATTCTAGGGGCAGCACTTGGAGAAGGTGAAGGTGAAGAATGGGGGAGCAACAAGGGTGTTGTGTCTAGAACCTGGTCAGGCTCTAAAAACACTGAGTCTCTATCTGAACGCAGAGGAACTGGTCGACCATACCCGAAGGTCCCAAAAGTCGATGTTTCCCTCCTCTCCCTTTCTCTCGCCCTCTCCCTCTCCAGCCTTCCCCTCTCCCTCTCTCTTTCCCACTCTCGCTGGGCCCACCCTCTCTCCATTTCTCTTTCTCTCTCCCTCTCCCACTCTCTTTCACGCTCACTCCTGCCCCATCCTCCTCCTCGTTCCCTCAGGTCCTGCTCGAGGTCGTGGGCAGACAGTTGGACCAGCTGGGCACGGTAGGGGGATCGCCTAAGCTCGTGGGGTGGTGACAGCCTAAGGCTCTGAGTTTGGGAGTAATGCCGTGGTTGGATGACCTGAGGAGGGGAACAGCGCAGGCTCTGAGTCTGACTGGGGCGAGGTTTAGCAGGAGAGAAAAAGACAGGCGTATGGTAACCTGAAGAGAGAGGTGAGCCGGAGAAGGGTGAAATGAGTGGGGAGGTAAGGGAGGAGGACTGTCCACCAGGGGGAGGATATTGTCCCGGGTTCAGATATCCACCTCCTCTGTCCATCATTTCAGTTGTAGTGAGCTCCAGACACTCCAGGTGTTTTGGAGGCGTCAAGACTTTCCAGGATTGTCGGCCATCTCTGCTCTTTGTGCTGTCTCCATGGTGATGGTGGTGGTGATGGTGATGTTTCTTAGAAGAAGAGGAGGACACGCCTGGTGCTGAGAACGAAGACACAGAGGGAGAAACAGATCGATTGAAACGTCCTGGAGAATGGCAGCCGCCACCATCGGCATCCTGACTCCCGAGCTTCAATGAATCATAGATAGCTCTTTCGTCCAGTCGACGTACAAATGAGGGGTTTGGAGTTAAAGAGCGAGGTTGTGGGTCAAACATGTCAGCTGGTGACCTGCTAACTCTCAAGGAGCCACTTGCAGAGTAGCTAAAACTCCCCTCACAGTCTCGCCTTATGGATCCTCCGGGGTGATGGTGATGGCTGTCAATCTGCTGATTGATGCACATGGTATCATAGATGGACCGTTGAGGTACGTAGCCGTCTCCGTATCCTCCTTCCATTCCCCCAGCTCGCCCTCCCACTCCCCCATCCCCAGCTCCATGTTTCTCCAGGCAACAGGAGCTCTTCCTGAAACACCCGGGACGGCTAAGAGGCTTGCCCATGATTGGTTGGATGGCTGATGGTGGGAGGGGTTGGTGGGAGGCACGTTTGAAGCTTGAAGAGTGAATTGTGAATTCGTTGATTTTACTAATTCTCAAAATTGTTGCTTTCAGAAAGTGCAAAATGCATGGCAGCTGACATTGACAGGACTATAGCAAAAAAAAAAAAAGAAAAAAGAAAAGGATAAATGTCAAACTTTTGCTTTTTCTTCTCTGGTAAAATACTAAAGCATATTCCCTTTTTGTTAATTACAAGTCAGCCAATCTTGTGATCAAAGTGTGGCATTGCTGCACAAAAATCCATCTGGTCCATGACATAAAAAGAATGTACACAACATAATGTCCAAATGAAATTTGGCGATGGGATCCTACTTTAAGAAATATTCCAACCAGATTATGAAGAAAAACACAAAAATATAAGACAAAATAGGTCCAGTTTTTATTTCCACAGGGTTACTGTTCTCAGCTCATCTTCTCTCCCACTCTCTTCCCAGCACGACTGCATTTGTATTTATTCTGGTTGTTTATTGTTCTGGCTGCCTGTTCAGAGCCAATTAAGTCTTTATCCAGTGGAGCGTTAGTCAGTCAGACAGAGAGCAACAGAAAGACAGAGTACACTGAATGGAGGATTGAATCCAGTCAAAGCTTCTTCTCTCATTTTGGCTGTGTTTGTTGATTATTGTCTTCGGTCTGTGGAAAACAAAGCAAACAACAAAAGATTTGAACAGGAGACAGCTTGAAAAAGTCTCAGTGTAAATATAAAAGTGAGTGAACATTAGCATATTCAGTGTCAGAATATTAGCTAGTAATTATTAACATTCTTGCATGTGCAATTTAAGGGGCACTCGACCAATTTCAAACAAGCTCAGTTTACTTGTCACAAAAAGTAGGCTACCACACCACCTGTGAACAGTATAACTGTATCTCTAAATGAGGCTCTCTAAACTCTGAGAAAATAGCCCTAATGGTTTCCTTTCAATCATCTCAGTCTGGGCATGAATTCCTGACATAAAACATGTGCTACAAACTTTAAATGTGGGTTTGACTGAGCAGGATGTCTCTAAACAGATACTGTTTCAAGTTACATGATGGGAATTGCAGGATCCAGTGTTGTTTTGAGCTTGATCCATACTCTGGAGTAAAAATCAGGATACACTTGCCTCTGCTGCTTTGATTTTGATCATCCATTTTTTAAGATGTCTCTTGTGAGTCCCATAATTTAATGAAAGTGCAATGCGAAGTCGCTGGAGTGCCTCTTTAATTTCAATCCAGCGGTGCCTTCAGAGCACTTTACAAACAAGAAGTAGCTGTCTAAAAAGTAGCCAACCATTTCCTCAGTCTATTGATTAGAATATTACTCCTGTTAAATGATACACTCAGGTCAAACAGCACCAACCCAATGACTTCCACCCATCCATGAGTTACCAAGAATGCTTTGAAGAGAGGCCCTGTGCTGGGATTAGGGGAGAACCAAAGGGACTTTATACCCCATTTTTCACTGGTTTCTCAAAAGGTATTCACTTTTTGTAATTGGTGATGCTGTTAGTACAAATGTACTTTGTGTGTTTTCCTCCAAGGGCAGGCTGAACACTGAGCTACGAACTGTAGCTTGAGGCAAATTTCATAAAAGTTCTATCTTAGAAAATATAACATTATATCTAAAAGGGTAAACACTTCAAAGGCAAGACAGACGATAAAAACCTTAAATATAAGGTTTGCAGATATGTGTCCCCAGTCATGCAGACCAGCACTAATTAGAATAACCTCTTTGATCAATTTCATAGAAATGCTACATACCAACACTCTTACCAACCCAAAGGGTGAAAAAATGTTCATTGCCAAGACAACAAAGGGAAAAAACCTTCAATGTTCTCCCAAGGACGCGCTAAATAATAAGCTATAATGGAACTGCAGTTAGATAATCTCTTCAAATTTCATGGAATTGATGCCTTAGCACACATAACATACCAAAAGTCTTCATAATCTCAAGTGTGAAAATCACTTGAAAAGCAAGACAGCAAAAGATAAAAACTTTCAATGTAATTTATGTAGACACATATGCTTTACCTCCTGGGATGGGCTGAACATTAATCAAACACTGAAGCCATAGTTAGATAAGCCCTTTGGTCAGTTTCATACATTTAGTAGGTCAAATACCAACAGTCTTACTAACCTAAAAGGGTGATAATGTGTTCACAGCCAAGGCAATTAAAGGTAAAATCCTTCAACATGCTTTCTGTTTTCTCTCAAAAACTTGCTGAACACGAAGCTAACTGATGCCCTTGTACCTAGAGTACTGGCCATTTAAAGGCTGAAAGACCTTTCATAGATTAAAAAAAACCCCCAAAAGATAAAAACCTCAAATAACTCAGCAAAGCATTTTGAAGTTGGAAAGATGTACATGCGACAGCCTGCACAAAGCAGCCTTAAACCCCCATGCAAATTTGGTGCCAAAAATAAAGTCAAGATGACGTCAATATTCCTTCAAAGCTGTTCCCTCCATCAACATGAGAAATCAGAGGCTGAATTTTCAAACATGCCAAAGTATGAAATTGTGAAGGTTTGGTTTGATGTTGCCGCTCTACTTTGAACATTGTTCATTGTACAGCAGCTAGCTAACTCATTCTGTAGGAGATAACAACAGTACTTAGTGCGATGATTAGCCCTAAACGTTAGCTCGCAGGAAGTCACCAGCATCAACAGTAAAAGGCATTTGAAGCACATTTTGACCACAGAAAACACATCCATCACACAAAATGAGAGATCTAGTAACCTCAGGACAACACTGGCTTTCACCCCACTTCAGAGGTTCAGAGGGGGGAAAAGTTAAAAGAGAAATTAATAATCATTCACTGTTTTTTCCATATAGGCTTCTTTTTTCTCACACAAAGAAAAGAACAGATTAACATGCAGATAACATTTTTAGAAAGCGTTCCACTGTAGTCGTGAAGTGTCCATACTAATATCCATCTCAAATGTAATATTAAGGAGTCAGAACTGTGTAATTTGCATGCATTAATGATGCCTTCCTCACAAATTAGTCAAGCTCCATCAAAGGAGCCTATTGATAGTTGAGAACAATTCCTGGAGTCTCTCTATCTCTTTCACTATCTTTTCAGTGTGCCTTCGTTCTTAAACGTCTTCTCTCCCTCTCTCTTTCATCACTGCTGCTGCCACCTGCTCTATTTTCTCCCGATCAATAGGAAAGCCAGAACCTTGGTCACAGTCATTAAAAGGCGTCAGTCAGTCCAGTCCGTCGATCTCGGTCCCATCCCGGTAACGTCTTGTCATTCTGCCTCAAATCAGCATCCTCATTTGTTTTCCTTACCGGCATCTCTGTGCCCCGTCGTCTCTCTCTCTCCCTGCCTCTGCTGTTTTTCTTTTTCTGTTGCCCGTCTCCCTCTCTCTCCCCCTCTCTCTCTCTCCCGTCTCCCTCTCTCTCCGCTATGAATCATGCCTTCTGTCAGAGGAAGGTTTTTTGACAAGCGCTCTCTCTGCCAACCAACACACCAACGCAAACCCTCCTCCTCCTCCTCCTCCTCTCCCTTTCACTCTCTCTCCTTTCTAGCCTTTCCTCGCCTCAATCCAGCCTCCCTCTACCTCTTGCTCGATCTCTCTCTTCCTCTCTCTCCCTCCCATTTACACTCCACACAGCTTCGGGGCTTTAAGAGCTTTGGAGCTGCAAAGAGACCAACTTCTCCTCTCCAGCTGCTTCTCTTTCCTCTCTTCCTCCATCCCATCTCCATCTCTTTTCCTCATCTCTCACTTGTCGTCTCTCTGTGCTGTTATCCTTCCCTCTCCTCCCTTCTCTCATTCCCTTCGAGATTTGGTTTGACCTGAGTGGGTTACCATTGGGAAATCATCACCGTCAGACATTTTAGAAATGAGGTAACGAAGGAGAGAGGAAGAGGAATGAAGGAAGAACATCTATCTATCTATCTATCTATCTATCTATCTATCTATCTATCTATCTATCTATCTATC
>JBCAUF010000042.1:24072108-24082122 GCA_038406115.1 Haemulon aurolineatum
ATCTATCTATCTATCTATCTATCTATCTATCTATCTATCTATCTATCTATCTATCTATCCCACATATCTATGTTTCAGTCTCCCACACACTCTTTTCTTCTCTGGCTCTCTCTCCATCCCTCTTGTAGCCCTCTCAGTTTGCCCTCTACCTCCCACTCTTCACCTCAGCGTTAATGCAACACGCATCACTGTGGAGGCGGCAGAGAGAGTGAGAGAGACAGAGAAAAAGAAGGAGCAACAATGGATACTCACACACTGTACAGTGCAATTTGAAAACACCGTCATCAGCAACATCATTTGGCTATTAACAGCCACGCTGTCATTAAGGCGTGTTAATGTAATGATCGGTAATGTCAGCGTGTACCTTTTTCATTCCCCTCCGTCTGAATGGCATAACAGCTCGATTTTACATTCGCTGTACCAAACATTTTCGAGACCGAAACCCTCTGGTGCACAGACAGCGTTGTCTTTTTTTTGCTTCCTCTCTTTTCTTTTTTTGTTTCCATTTTGTGTGGAATAAACAGAGAAGGGAGAGCGGAGCAGTCAGCAGCAGGAGCAGCAGCAGAAGCAGCGGCCACCATGTTTGGCCAAGAGAAACGAGTGCCACCTACAGAAACACAAACTTCATCCAAATAAAAAAAAAAATGAAAGGGAGAAGGTGCCACAGCGCTGCCCACACTGTTTGATTGACACGCGGAGGGAATGATCTTTCGGGAATCCACTTGAACACAGCCGTGAACACCACATGATACGCTGCACACCTCTGCCAAGGCCGAGCAATCCGGCAAATTCATTTATTTTCACAATAGAGGACAATATTTAGGGCTGTCTAATCTGCATCTGAATTCAGAGCTGTTTCAAAACCAGAGCTGCACCGATACTGGATTAATGAGGCGGATACCAATATGAATATTTGAGGGTTGGAAGAAAAAAAAAAAAATAGATTATGATGCTGAACATCACATTTCCATGACAACTGGGAAGCTCCATCTGCTGAGTATGGTTGTGAGATAAGAGGTCCAGAACAGCAACTAAGTGGCACTTCTTTACTGCAGTTTCTTATCAGCTGATATATTCTCTGACACTAATATGTCTGTGATAAGCTAATATTGGCCGATATATTGGCTCTGTTCAAAATACACACTGTGGCAGACATATCTGTTGGCCGATGGTGAATATAACTCCTCTTCATGAAGGAATATAAGAGCTTCACTTCTTATCATCTATTTCATTTATTTGAACGCTTGCTCATAGTTTATATGTGCATTTGTCAAATGAATTTGTATGCAACTACACAATATGATCATGGGTTATGGCAGTTTGTCTCAAATAGGCCATGGCTATGAGAGGTGGAAACCATGTTATCAAACAGCAAATTTTGTCCCCAATGTACCAGGTTGGTAAACAGGAGTGGTTTTCCAGAGGGAAATAATAGTTTTTCAGAGCAGAATGTGTGTGGAATTTGTTTCCATGTCTCTTGGTTTCAGATAGGAGCCAAAACATAATTCTGTTTGATCCACATGTGCACCAAAATGAATCCCTGCCTTCCTGCTAACTAAACCAGCAGGACTTCAGCAGTTTTAAATGACAAGCATAAATGATGACGATGATGATGTGTGACATAAGGCTGACAGCGAGGGATCAACACTACCACTTGTGCGCATGGGAATCCTATTTTTTCAGTCTCATTTGGATGAAATGTGAAGGGGGAAAACTAAGTTTTGTGCATCGGGTTGGCAAAGCATCTTTTCCAATCAGTTTCTTTCTTTCCTGATCAAAGTAAGAAGTTCTGCTCACTTGATGCTGCAGCAGGAGTTATATGACAACAAAGATGACACATGTTGTTCACCACACACATACACATTGTGTATTACAATGTGTTGTGTGAAATCGATATAAACACAGGCAAATGCCATGAAAATTGTATGGGATTTCTAGAACTCCGGGGTTTCAATTGCATGCTGCACCATTCACCACAGCCTTGTTAAAATTGGGCCAGTCGTTTCCATGATGTTCTGTGTGATTGACAGAGACATAGACTGACTCACACTCCCCTTTATTATGCCTGTTCGCTATGTGAGCTCAAGTGGTGTTGACTCTGAGTGTGTGTGTGTGTGTGTGTGTGTTGGAGAGAAAGACAGACAGGAGACAGGGAGAGGCAAGCAAAGACGGGGAGAGATCTCAGTCAACATAGAGAAAAATACACTGTGAAGCAGCGAATTAGCTTGAAAGTCTGAGGCTTTTTTTTTTTTCCCCAGATTGCACAAGCTGGTGTGTCCACAGTGGACAGCTGTGCATGTTGTGTTTGATAAGGCCAACATCTGTTAGAACATGGAGACTGACAGTAGTTATTTTTGAAAGTTTATGCTTATGTCTTTTTTTCCCCAGTCTTATTTGCCAGTGAGGGTATAAGTCTGAGGCCACAGGCTTTAGGTTGTGATCCAAAGATGCAAGCAGTGCAAACTTGAGGGACTTGCACTTTACTTTACTTCCGACTTAATCTACTTCATAATTCCACTTCACAACAATCCAGACTTCATGTCAGTAGTTGTGTGTGCCCAATTATGAAGCTTTCAGATTACTGAATGACAATAAATCCTAAACAACATGGATCATCCACTGCATAACACCTTGATGGACCAAAGAAATAATGGTGGTGGAAGGCTCCTCTCTCTTCGTTGTAGGACAGAGAGATACAGAAAATCTTTCATACCAACTGCCATCAGACTCTATAATTCTTATACGAATAGATGAGACAACAGACAAATGAATTTCCACTTGGGGATCAATAAAGTATTTCGTATTCGTATTCATATTCGTAAAGGCAGGGACATTTGGTCCCAGAGTTTGTCCTTCAGACCGCACCTCTCCTCATGCTCATATCTAATTTATTTTGTCTTATGTTGCCTAAAAGGAGGCATTGCCTTAAAGTCTTAAGCCAGGGAGCAAAAGTCTTTGTATGCAATGAACCCCAGAGACAACATGCAAGAAAACCACACCATGGTCAATTAACGGAGTGCATACGTTCCTCCGTTTGTTTGCCAATGAAAGGATCCCAAAAAGGAAGCCGATCCTCCATTGCCCCTGTGTGTTTGTGTTTCACTCTACGTTGCTATGACATTCGGCTAAGAATCCCGCCTACATTGAGGGGTGCTGTGTGCAGTGGAAAATGAAATCGAAAAAAATATACAATATCAAAAGTGCATCAAGTTGAAACACAGTATTAGACCAACACATTACAATAATCAAGAACCCAAGTTTTTAACCATGCTTGTAGGACAGCAGTGTTAACTGGTCCTTTAGTCCATCACTCTGGTCCAGACTGAAATATGTGGACTACCTTAGATGGTAGTGCCATGACATTTTGTGCAAACATTGATCGTCCTGACTCCCTGATGTTTCCTTTAGCACCAACAGCAGGTTGGAATTTCAACTTGTGTTTTAGTTCATGATGAAATACAAATGTAACATATCCCCACCTGTTCTTTGTGTGTATTGCTAATTAACAATTTTGTATGCTAACATGCTAAACCAAGATGGTTAACATGGTAAAGATGCTTGCTACATATCAATATACTAGCACTGACATTGTGAGCATGTTACCATGCTGATATTAGCATTCAGCTCAAAGTACAGTTCCACATAACTGATAGCATGTAGTATGTTTAATGTACACAATATAATTTATTCCTATGGACAACTTTTTGTCTCCTGTTGTATCTTGATTTGGTGTCCTTTAAATCCATTTTCCATTTTTGATATAAATTGTAAATGTGATGTGTAGATATGAAAAAATAAGAAATAGATTAACGGAAGAAAAGATAAGGAAAACAATTTTCATCAGTTCATGTGAGACGGAGGTTTTCTGCAGTCTATGTGATGTGTGGTTTTGTTTTGAGCAGATTTCTGTTATACACTATGAGTGCATGGTACAGCTTTATCATCTCGGGTCGTGTCCATCTGTATCAGGACAAAACCTCCTGCCGTGTCAATGGACAGCTGCTCCACTCGTCCACTTGCTCCTCATTTACTGTCATCAGTAAAGAATTTTGAAAGACTGTCAAATCCCCTAGCCAGCTCCCGGTAAACAAATGAATCACCTAAACCAAATGCTCAGTCTCTGTTTCAGCTATAACAGAGGAAAGTGGCTGTGTTCTGAAAGCAGATCAAAGATAAAGTACTGGTTAGAAATGTATTCAGAAGCACCACAGTGGGCTTCTGGCACAGCATATGGTGGCCTGCAACTGACACAAATACCACAAATCACATTTTCACAGTAAGTGCAGTGTTCTTGCCAAGTAGAGCGGGGATCCAACAAGACAGTCCAGTGAAATATAGAGCATTAACTGCTGTATACAGTACATGGGAATGATGATATGATATGACTTTTAGGACTATTTACTCTTTTTCCTGCTCTGTTTGCAGTGAGTGGCATGCATCAGCAAACCTGCTGTACTGGCTGAGACAACATGATCATGTTGTCTCATGCAATGGGTCTTTAAAGCTGCACCATTAATATTTTTTATAATAACTATCAAATAACTGAACATATAATGATGAACCCACAGAGAATTATCACTCTCACTCTGCAGTTGAGAGCATTTAGGCACCTCTTAGCGCAGTGTTTTGCTTTTGTGAACCACAACCTCTGCTCTCATCAACCATGTTTCTAGCAGCAGGAAACTCTAATCAGCAAAAACAACCCCCGATAAACCCACCGCACAACCCAGCGCCATGCATCAGACAAAGGTAGACTCTAGCTGGTGGAGCATTTAGCAGCTGAGGAGACAGAAACCAAGGACCGCTTCCTCATACATGGATTGCCGAGTTATCCAGATTAGGATGTTGACAATTTGCCATGTGACTGATCTTTTAGTTCTTCACTGGTTAAAATGGTTTGAAACTCAATCTGGAGCTGTTGTCAGGGTTACGAGTCCTTAAACCCAAACCTGCAAAGGTATAGGTGTATTGACAGTCAGCTGGATCGTGACCAGGAAGTTTTAGGCTGGAATTACAGTAGCAGGATGGGAATAAACAGGATTACTTTAGCCTGATAACAGCATGTTAGCCTGATTTAGTTAATCCCCATTTGAAGAACATGCATGGCCACAAATCAATGCTACTTTTTTTTTTTTTTTAGGTCAGGCTCTTGTTGAGTCAAATTAGTTTTGGTTGCTCGATTATATACACTGGCATTATGAGGCAATCTAGATGAGCCCTCCTCTGCACAGCTGTGACCACAGTGGTATTCTCTTTATCCGTGTTCTCTCCTGGTGACATGTTTACTGATGAAACGGTGCCAAGAGGAGCACTCACCGTGTTTCATAGTGTGTAATGGGCTTTGTTGTTCTATATTAGTTCACCACCGTGGCTACCACCACCACCACTGTAATTATAGTGTGTTATATGCTCTGTACCACAGCTCCCTCCAGTGGCTGCACGCCGCCGGTGATCAATTTGCATGAAAGCAACTTCACACCTTATTGTCATGTTCGGCCGAGCACAAAAACAGGGAGAGTATGCAGAGCCAAACCATGTATGACCACCTACAGAACAACACAATCGCACAGGAAGCAGGTGCACAGTCAGCACGCTTGACCGCATTGTGACTGCATGTGTGTGTGCGTGTCATTTTACCACACACACGCGTGTTCGTGCGCCTCGGCAACTAAAGCAACTGTAGGCTTTACAGAGTGGGAGGGATGTGTTTTGCTTGAGAGGTCTAACTTTTTAGTTTCCAAATCAAATGCAAAAAAAAGTGACCTTCAGACCACGCTTTTGTTGACTGTTAGGCTTTGCCGATGTGAGTTTCTGATTAACATCAGTGCTTTGTGCCAATAGTCAGATTGTGTCTTTTTCATGCCTCGAAACTTACAAGTATTCAGTTTTTTCTCCTGATTCTGAAAAAAAAGAAGAGTTTTTTAATTGTGAACATAAAAGGGGGAGGGGTGAGGGGGCAGGGAGAGAAGAAGAAGAAGAAGAAGGGGGTGGGGGGGGTCAAAAAGGAGTGACGCTAGAGGGAAACATGAAGTTGTACATTCCACAGTTGGAACGGGGGAGCATCTGGAAATCTTTAAAGGAGAGGGGAGGGGATAGGGGAGGAGAGGAGAGGAGGAGGCTAAGAGAGCGTCTGCTGACTGTCTCGGCCACATCAACGGAATGTGAGCAGGGTCACGTTAGGCTATGCTTGAGACGGTTTTAAGACTCAAGGGTGGGTGGGTGTCATCCTGTTTGAATATGCAAAAGTGAGCCAAGATGAGAAGACCCTGTCAAAATCATTTGAATGATGTGTTAAGTTCACCGCACACAAAAAGAGCAACAACACCAGAGGGGGACTGTCAGCGGTAGAACAAGAAAGGACGAGTGCCTGAGACAGAAGTTGCAAAGAGAGAGACAGAGAGAGAGAGAGAGCAGGGGAAGTCTGACCAAAGTGTTCGGCCTCTTCCTGCCTGACGATCAGCTCAGGAAGTTGAGGCAGAAACGGAGGGGAGGGCTGACACAGACAAACATATTTTCCCTTCGCCTTTTGGTTTTCCCTTATTCAGTCCTGCTCAGCTCAACGGGACGAAGGAAAAAGAAGGGGGGCAGCGAGGAGGCGGAGTTTTCGATGGAGCTGAGAGAGAGACAGAGTGACAGAGAGCAGTCGGACACTCGATCCGTGGAAATATGATGGAGGCCAGCGTTGTTTCCAAGGACACCGGGTGAGTTTGTTTGTGAGGGGGGCTCCGCGATAGCACAGAGAGAAAATACAGAGCAGGAACTGTACTGTTTACTGTGAGGGGAAGGGGAGTCGGGGGTGGGGGGGTCGACAGTCAGGCAGCCAGAGCAGGAAAAACAGATGTGATGACTCACTGACTAATAAATAGGTCAATAGCTTCTCTGAGTTTATAAGATAACAAGCCCTGCTTTCATGTTGTCTCACCAAATCATACCTCTAACACATGAAGTGCACCATGGCAGGGACTTTGTCAGAGAAGTGCTGACATTACGAGATGATCCCACTTGTATGGGAGAGTCTGAGCGGTGGAAAGTTGCCACAGACTACTTGAAAAAAGCATAATTTGTGACCATGTTCCACTCTTAATCTCAATCTCACTTGTCACAGTGTAAACACTTTAAACTTTTGACTATGTTTTGGTGATGATGCTAAGGCAAAATGTAAGAGTCATACTTGTTGGAAACACTGAATTTACAGTGCAGCGCTCTTTCATATCCCCTAAGTTTAGATTGTTTTGGTTCTCCTGTTGGTTCTACTTACTCTGTCCATTTATTTAGTGGACGAGCTTGAGCCAGAATGGTGTTGCTTTGTTCGCTTACTTTCATGAGAATATAGGTCATGTTAGGTCAAACAAAGTCAGGGGTGCATGGAATGTTCAGATCCTTTGCTAGAGTAAAAGTATTAATACTGCAGTATAGAAGTACTAAAACTGATTGTGTCACTTATTCTATATAGTATTCCTGAATTGTTACTACTAATACTACTAACAATAATGTGTAAGTAGCTTTGTTCTGCTCATGCATAACAATGTATTATATTTCAAAAGAGTTCATCACTTGCTTTGAATGTGAAATCTTTTTGAATTGCACTGGAGTAGAAGTGAAAAAAACTATTACAAACTAATGCTGAAGCAGAGCACTAAGGTGCACTAAGAGCTGCCTCAAATCTGTACTTCACAGGAAAAACTCTTTCCATCCTTTACTGACACAACTGCGATTTCTGCTGCTCCCCCAGATTCAGCTGACCTAACCGTTATTTTATCCCTTTCCTGTGAGCGAGCAAGACATGTGTGGCACAAACAGAGCTCTTGGGGCGTGTTCTGCAGTCATGTGATTTCCCCAATTTTTTCAGGCTATTCTTTTTAAATTCAGAGTGACCTCACTCACAACTGGAATCAATAAAAAAAAATGCAAAAAGAGTTTCAGTGGCTCAAGGAGCAAATCTTATTAAGATTGGTTAACTTAAATTACAAAAAAAGGAAAACAAAAGCATATTTCTAACTAGCTTCAAATGGTATCTATCCATTGAGAAACATCGGCCATCTCACTATGAATCTCAGATTTCAAAGGGACAGCTTCTTTGGCAAAAAGTGGTTCCAATGAAAACTGTTGACACTGAGGTGTCCAGTGCATCTGGTCCATGTAAAACCAGAATTAATACAGGCTCACATTGCTTATAAAGTGTTCCTTCCTTCCAACATTAACTGTATATCACACTGCATGTTCAGCGTTCTTTCATCCCAGGAGGCCACTGCTGGCTATTAGTGACTGTTCTGATTCCCAACAATAATGTAAAACTATTTCTCTCCGGCCCAACCGTAGGGCTCAGCTCCAAGTAAACACAACAGCTTGACCGGGAGCTCAAAAGGGCACAAGCAGCATATTACGTCATTGTGCTTGTAATGCAACAGAAAGTTTGCCAAACTCTACTGTAGTTGTGTTAGCTAGCTTACAAGGAAGGGAGCAAGAAGCCTCACCAGCACTGGAAGCCAATGGTTGAAATCTAAAGCTGGACTGATGTGGTCACGTTGATTTCTTCTCAAACACATGTATTTTGCACCAACTGCAAACACAGAAGCGCAAACTGACAATATTAAACAGGAGTTAATATCAACCTGCTGTCGTATCTAATGCAGGGCTTCTGAGGGGAACTGGTTTGGAGATCAAACAGAGAGGTAGAACCGGTGCGATTCATACTGAAACCACCAGACCACAACAAGAGTTGCAATGGGGGTGGCAAAGAGTGGGAAGTGTTGTAAGGTGACATGCCGATATGAAGCATTTAACATGTGATATGATGACAGTACCTCAAGTTGCTCTCATTGCAGCATGTATCTCCTGCTGTTACTGTTGTTGCTCAAAGTTAAGGCTGGCTTTTCCCAATCCCACATACCCACACTGATTTTCAAAAAAAGAGGACACCAGCGACCCCCTCTCCACTCCCCCGCAGTCTGAAACGATAATGCCAGTGCTGATATGCCAGTGTTGACATTAGACACTGAAACATATGTGCCATCTTTGCATATGGTGCACTATGCCTTCCATTTGGTACGTGGTAAATTGTTTTTTGCATCTGTGAAGCTGCACTTTCGCTTTGGTGTGCTGTGCTGCTCTGCTGTCTGCTCTGCAACAAAGTACCACAGTATTCTGTGCAAAGCGCCAGTCAATTTACGTACACGGTTAATGGTGCCATGACATCATGAATTTAAAACTCCTCTGTCTGGACACTTGCATAAAGTGAATAAAGGTGCAAGCGAAATGCCTCACCTCTATCTTTATAACAGGCAAAGCATTTGACCAAATTCAAACTATGGGCCAGGACAAGTGTCAAACACAACATACATGTGTCAATTGCACAGTTTAAATGAATTTGCATTATTAACGCGTTCATTTTGAGAGCCCTACTAATATCACATCAGAGCCACTCTGTTGCAATAGGTGACATGCTCCTTCATTACCATGAACACACACAACTGAAGCTTATTTTGATTAAATCCCACATACATGATCTTAGAGCACCAGGTGTGTCTTAATCTTAAAATAGGTCTCAACAAATGCATTATTTCCTCCTGTGACTAATGTTAGCTACTGTATACGGTTGTTTTATAAATTATGCAGACTATTTCAAAAATAAAGCTCTATTACAGTTACCCATGTTTAAAGCTGCACTAATTGATCATTTTATATTAACAAGACCACAATTATATTTGTGTAATGTGAATGTACCAGTGACAAACCCACAGCTCGACCGCATGTTTTTCTGTCTCATTGCTTTTGTCAGTGCTGTTCCCCGCAGCAGAGGGCAGATGTTTGCAGTGAAAAAGCTCAGGTGAACTCACCCAACACGGAAGCATCGAAGTTACAGGCAAAGTTAGCAAGTAGCTTATGAGCGTAGTGGAGCAATTAGCAGCTAAAGACACAGATTTTTGTCAAGAGCTGGTGGAGACCAAAACAGAGCTAAAAGTGGAGTGAATATTGGCCTTATACCTTCAATATATGGGCAGAAACATGACAACA
>JBCAUF010000042.1:24245467-24267806 GCA_038406115.1 Haemulon aurolineatum
ATTAAAATGTGCCTGAAACTGTGGAAAGCTGCCTGTGAGGTCTTGGTGACGTGTGCGCACTGTGCGCCGGTCAGCCACAGTACCACTGAGCGGGCTGTGTTTCGCCATGCACCGAGAGTAGACCAGGTTTGAGTTGGCGAGCTTCCGGTGCACCTTCGGCGGAGCTTTTGGGCAGGAAACTGCCATTGCGCCAACCTGAATCCGTGACGCCTCCCCCTGCTGCGCCGCCACACCTATCTTGGCACACCTTGGTCTACCAAACTGCCAAACTGACCGTGCACCACACGCAAGGGAACCAAACTCAGACTGCACAAGCTGCGGCCTGACTGCTGCTGAATGGACTGCATTCGAAACTATAATCATCTAAAATTAACCGGTCGCTCTTTATGTCCAAACTCTCTCTTTCATTCTTTTACGTCAACAAAAGGTTCAGAGTATTGTCAGAGATTAGTGACCTCTACATTTTATTTTAAGAGCGTGATTTTCATCAAAATGATTTGTGCTGTTTTGTGTATTTTAATATGCTTGATTTAAATAATAGTAGGCTGTGTTGAATGCTGACCTGAGCTCATTGAGGCTTGTTCCTGACTGTATTATGTTAGCTTAACTAAACTACTACACTGTTGTTACATTAAGATGGATTCACTGTATTCAAGAAATGCAGTATGTAATGAAAACACTGTTGGAATTTCTGATGTTTTGGTGCATAGGATGCCAAAGATGAAAATAAAATCAGTCATTGGGTCCTCTCATGTCAAAGTATTTCCTGTGACTTGAAAGTAACACACATTAACACTGTGGATTTTTATTTCTAGCATCATCCCATGTCTAAGCTGATCACAAGCACTCAAGACTGTAATTACCAGTTTGACAACAAGGGAAAGCACATCACAACAGTCACGTGCACAGAGAAACACATCTACTTGCCCTTCTCCCATGAGTAAGTCACCATCTGATCGCATATTTATGTGTGTGCACTGTTTTGTCTTCTGCATCACCCTCTCATCTGCCTTGTAGGGACAATGGAATATCATCTGTGGTGACCCAGGATCTCAGCTTTCAAAGCTCCAGAAGGATCAACAACAGAGTATTTGGTGAGTATGTGGATTCAAGCATGTCCGCTGGTCCTGACATATACTGTATAGTTCCAGCTCGCATTTCTTACTGGGAAATCAGTAAATAATATATGTGTGCACAGATGTGAACCATGACCAGAGCAAGCCACTCCACTTTGAAGACCCTGAAGATAAAGCTCCACTCCAAACAAAGGACACTGTTCTGAGCACTCTGCAGGACCTCGTGGCTTTGGCAGGCACGGACCAGGGTCAGAAGAGGTCCAGTCTTTTCCACAAGCTGGTGTCAAGCCTGCGCACTCTGAGGAATGAAACCCTGAGCCAGGCGGTCACTGAGATGTTGGATACGTCAGCCTGGCTCACCTGGCAGGCCCTGGTCCAGTGTGGGACCCCGGAGTGCACCAGCGCCATCCTTCAGGCTGTCAGGACCATTGATGGGGTGTCATTAGAGGTGGACGCTCTAGTCTACGGGCTGAGTCTACAGGCTAACCCTGATGCTGCACGTGTTCGAGATATGCTCTCCATGGCTCAGTACAAACAGAGCAAGGCAATCATGTATGCGCTCGCCAACACAGTCAAGAAGTAAGTCAAAGTGGTATTTCTGGCCTTAAAAACAGATTGATAGTCATAAGACAACCTCTTTTTAAAATATTACTATATATTTATTGTTACGTATACAAAACACGGGGCATGAAACAACTTTCATGTCGTGTTTGGGACAACCTTGTACTGTAACTGCTACAGGTGACCACTAGAGGGAAACAAACATAACCTTTTACACAATCTGTATCTCAACCAGAGCGACTCAGAATACATTCTCTGTCTCTGGTCCGTAGGTTCCATACAGGAGAGGTCACTCCAGTGGTCACAGATGTGTCAGAGTTCATGGAAACGCTGTTAAATGATTGCTCGGGAGAAATCCCTGATTCGGACTCTGACTTTCCTGCTGATCCTGAAGAGCTGTCCTTCCTTGTACTGAGGGTACTGATAATCACTCTCATTGAACTGGTTTGTTCTCTGTGAATCTGGTTGAGGGGTGCAGAAACACAAATTAATACTTTTTTTAAAAAATCTCCAGGTTGTTGGTGTCATGGGTCAAGCCATGCAAGCTGTCAGCCCCAGACTGATTTCCTCGATTTTGCGGTGTGCTAAGAAAACAGATATTCCATTATCGAATCAAAAGGCTGCTATACAGGCCTTTAGGTTGATGGATATCAATGATGAGGTAAAATTACTTTACGTACATATCTTTTACACATTGCCATTTTTGGGGGATAACTGACATACAAGTAACAGCAAAAAAATACAATGAAACCTGAAGCTCGAATATTGTGAAAATGTATACTATCCACTTTTCATATTTAAGTATGGAATAAGCACAGGCTACAACCAGCTAATGCTGTAATTTATCATGTATTCATCCAATATCATCATTTTTTGGCCGCCCGCAGATCAAAAACGTTCTATTGGAAGTCTACCAGGATGCTCAGAGCCCTGTTGAAAAACGTGTAGCGGCCTACCTGACACTGATGAAGAGCCCACACGAAGACCTGGTTAGAGACATTGTGAACAGTTTGGAGAACATAAGGGATGAGCAGGTCATGAGCTTTGTGGCCTCCCACCTGAACAACATCCACAAATCACAAGACCCACAAATGCGACAGTGAGTAATTTTAATAATAATATCAATGATATTACCTGTACAGTGGTAACTACAAAAATAGGTTTATTTCTTCTTTTTCATCTTAGTAATTTCAAATGTCTGATGAAATAATACCCACCTAGCACCAAACCAGCAAGTAACAAGATGGTGAAGAATTTCAAAACAAAGCTAAAAGTAGAGTGAATTTTGACATTGGTTATTTCTTGATAAAATGTTAGCATTGAAGGTTCCATCTGCCCTCAATTGGCCAAAAATCGATTAGACTTAAAGAGAACCCCTCTAGCATAATATTTTTCTTTGATATTAGGGATTTAAAATAAAGCCCAAGTAAGAATATACACTGAGTAAAGACAATGGTTTTTCAAAAATTGTGGGGCACGGAAAATGAAAGGACAGAAACCTTTTTCCTGCAACGCTGTTTTGATTTTAGAGAGAAAACAGAAATGTTGTTGTTCTGGTACTGTGTCATGATACTAAAGCTTTCTTTATTCTCCTTAATAAAGACTCAAGGAGTACATTGACAGGGCCTTGAATGACCAGGTATCAGCCACAAACAGTGTATTTAAGGGCATGTCACACAACTACAAAATAGACTCTCCCCTGGGCTCAGTACAAAGCAGCATCATATTTGATGGCATGGACACCGTACCTAAGGAGGTGATGCTGGAGACCACACTAAAGGTTTTTGACTACAACTATGACATCTTTGAGGTATGTTTTCAATAGCAGTTTTGCAATATGTAGTGAAAACACATAAATTAGTATAAAGGCTTTTTAACATTTAAAATGTTCCCCTTTAAGGTCGGTGTTGAGGGAACAGGATTTGAACCAACAATTGATGCTCTCTTTGGAGAAAACGGTTTCTTTCCGGATTCTATCTCCAAAGTTATGTACTGGGCAGGTGACAAAGCCCAGGTGCTCAGAGATGTTTTGGACAGAATGACCTCTGGCAGAGACAGAATGAAGAGACAGGTGAAATCATTTTTGGATACATCAAACAGAGTGTACTTGCTGATGCTACCTCATGAATAAAACCCTGCCTCGCCAACTACATTTTACTTTGTAAGGAAGATTTGTTACACATGCATGGCCAAGAATTAATACACATACTTGTAATGTTTCTCCAGGTCCCACAGGATCTCCTGGAAGATATCATAAAAAATGTCCAGAAGCTTGTGGATGATGTGCGTTTCTCTCCAGCCCCCGAAGCCATTGCCTATCTTCGCCTTCTGGGAAATGAGATAGGATACATGAAGACCAGTGAAATGAGAAAGATGGCTGAGACCATGTCCATGTATTTTCATGTTTTCACCAGGATCCTGCCTGTCAAGGTCAGCTTTTTTGTTTTGTCACATGAACTTTACAAGAATAAAAAGTATGCATTTTTCCATCCAAAAAAAAAAAAGAGTAACGAACTCCCAAGAATGTCCAGAATGTCCAGGATGCTTGGCTAGCTACATCACCAAACAACAGCAAACACATATTGGCCACTAGTCTGGCTCACAAGCTATAGACTATGAGCCTTCCATTAAGAAACAAATCTAATCCAAATTATCCATAACTCTGATAGTCTTCTTTTGACGCATCTGCTTGCTTTGGGTAACCTACGCAGATTAAGCTACAGTTCATATGTAGCATGTCCATAATTAAATTAATGGAGAGTAATTATTTGGTCAGGTAATAGATTATTATATGGTTAATTAAGAGTCTACAGCCACAGTGGCAGCACTGTGAACAGCTGCTGAAATATTTCCATCTGGACCAAGGTGATGCATTGACTGACCTTTGAGAAACATTGCTGTCCTGGCTACAAATCAAGCAGTTTACATCAAATTATAATGTTTAGATTGTGTTCAGCACCAATATATACATCATGGTTTACGACTCAACTGCAAATGATATACATCCTGATATACAACCTGTTTGTTTCCTTTCCAACAGGCCTTCCTAGCATTGACATCTAGCACAGAAAATGAAGTTTTTGCGCATTACATCTTCATGGAGAATGCATTTTCTCTACCCACTGCCTCTGGATTCCCTCTAAAGTTCACACTGGCTGGTGTGTTTGCAGCTGGTGCCAAAGGAGGCCTAACTCGGTCTATGGGAGTACGTTTTAGTTTGTTTTAGTTTTCATGTAAAACAGAATTATAATTTCATGTGCATGTCCCCGGTGATTTTTTGTTTACAGTTTTTCTGTTGTATCCTTCTCTTTGCAGACTGACTTGTCTTTCATGCCTTCGGTCGGGTTAGAGTTCATCACCCAAATGGGTGTGCACATTCCAGACTATGTGGAGGCTGGGCTTGAGATGCACACTAATATGTACCACGAGAGTTCCCTCAATGCTAAGGTCACCATGAACAGTAACCAGATGAGACTGTCCATCCCTGCTCCCAAGTCAAACACTCAGTTGCTCAGTATTAGGTTAGTTGCTCAGTATTAGGCTATTAGGATTAGTCAAACACTTGACATAGTGATCTCTCTCACCTCTTCATAAGTCTCCTCCACTTCTCTTTTTGAAATACAGCAACAAGCTGCTGTCAATCTCCTCTGGTCAAACAAAAATAGTGCCATCCCTGGTGGAGGACCGGACTGACTCAACTGACTGCCAGCCCCTATTCAGTGGCCTGAAATTCTGCACAATAATGCGTTATTCCAATGCCACTTCCTTGGACCAAGCCCCATATTACCCTCTGACTGGAGAAACCAGGTAAGAAGAAGTCACATTAGCAAATCTAACTTGAAGTCCATCTATCCATCAGTGTCCATCAGTCTTTGTCATTTAAGTTTTTTGATCTAAGTAATTTCTATTTGTGTAGCTACTATCATGTAAATAGTTACTGTAATCAGTTGATATTTTAATTATCCTAATGCAGTACTGTATTATTGTCAACAGAGCCAAATTTAATGAAACATGTTGTTTTCTCAGGTTTGCAGTCGAAATCCAGCCCACAGGAGAGGTTTCAGAGTACACTGCCACCTTCACTGATGAAACGATCAGAGAGGGTAAAAGGGGTCGTCATAAAGTAGAGACTCTGAAGCTAACTCTGAAGGCAGAAGGTACTGTTAACAGATAACAGGTTTACAGTATGTGTGTTTTTGTGTGTATAAATGAATGAATGAATGGGCAGAACTAGCAGAAGGAGGAGCATCCATACTAGACAATTATAAGCCACAAAATTTACATCCAGTGCCAGTGTGGGAACTAGTGTATAATTTATGTAGTGAGGTGGAAAGTTAAGTTGTGGAGGTTGGAATGATGGATAGGCATGCAGTATGTCTTACTTTCCTTCTTACTTTCTTACTTTACTCTCTTATTATGCAGACTTTTAGTTACCTTATCACAACCTACCTTAAAGCCACCATCTTTGTTTGACTATAACCATTTTTTCATTTTTCAACATTGCTGTTGGATGTAAATAAATATTGTCACTGTCATTCATCCTATGTTTTAAGAACCAACCATCAGGTTAGTAACAGCATGTACTTGAAGTGTTATTGTCCATTGAATGAATGTGCACCACAAGTTTGGGCCAATATGTATCACTACATCTTTTTATATGTAATAATGGTATATTAAGTGCATATTTCACGTATGTGCATTGACATTGAACATGTGATGTAATTTCTGCTGTTACTAGGTGACGATTCAACCGAGGCCACTGCATCTGTGAAATACAACCGCAATAAGAACACTCTCACTACTGAGTTTGTCATTCCTGACTATGATGTGGAAGCAGGCATCAATCTGGCTGTAACTGACAGTGATGCCAAAGGAAAGAAGATGCGTGGTATCACCATTGATGTCACCAATAAGAATATCCCACAGCTGACTCTTGTTGGACGCACAAGGTGCATATTTATACTGTGTACACAAACCTTCAATCCTTCCTAATAGTAGATAACAGCAAAGTTTCTTTCTAGAGACTGTTTCTTGCAATCTTTCCAACCAAATGTCCTTGTTTTAAATGTAGACTTGCAATGATGAAGGATGCCATGCTGCAGCTCCAGATGGTCATTCCCTCTCTGAAAGCGGATGCCTCTATCACTGCAACTTTGAAGAAGGATGAGGATGTGCTCATGGACTTAGAGACAGTCATCAACCTCCCTGAGACATCCTACCAGCAGAAAGCTTCCCTCAAATATGGTAACTGTCAGCCACCACTCACATCTTCAACACAGAAGCCAGACTGAGAACATTCAGTCATTTGTATATTTGCGGGTGCATTTGGATTTTCTCTTTACAGATGATGACAAGCTTGAACTGGAACTGAAATCGGACCTGAATTCAGAAATTCAGAAACTGATCCCCAGTCTAGAAGATGATCACAGGCAGCTTCAACAGCTCATTGATCATATCCTGGACCAGAGAGTGGCAAAGACTGATATGAAACTACGTCACATTGTGACCAAAGGAATTGAGGTAGCGCTTTGACATTTTACTTTTAGTTATTAGAGTATTCAAGAATCTTGTGTTCCCACTCCAAATTGGTATTTCTGTTTATCTGGTTTTTAGCATGATGTTTCTAAAACTAAAGCATTTTAATGCAAAGTTAGCTAAAGTTAGCTCACAACATGTTGACTATTTTTTGGTGTGGACAGTGTGGCCATTTATATTGATTTAGCATTGCAGTAGTCCAACTCACAGGAAGCAGGCTGTTGGCATTGGCTACTACTGATCAACTTTTTGGTCGGTATTCTTCTTCCCTTCCTCTGTCTTCTCATTACCATTTGCAATGTCCCCATTGCTATGTGAAACAACAAAACAGCCTCAGAGCTACCAGCTTACACCCTGAGGATGCCAAGTCTTTTTTATCAGTAAAAGATCTAACACATAGTCAGCATTCTCTACGTCTTTTACTGTTTTATGCACCGTTGTCTTTTGCAGGGATTTAGTCATTGTATTGCCAGGGCTCGCATCCCCGCACGCAAATTTCCAACAAAACCAGACCCACTAAACACTATTTTGCAAGGCTACCATCACTGCATATTGAGATTAGCACTGTCTAAGACAACTGTGATTAGTTTACATAAATAAAAACAAGCAAGAGCATTTTCCCCCTTTCCTAGAATGATATTGGGTTCAGTCAGACTTTTCTTCAGCATTGGCATAGCTCTAATACGAAGTATGGAGGGCATTGCAATCCTCTAACATTATTGTAGACGTTGTTGTAGAAAATGTAATTTATCTTCATGTCACCCTGAAGGCAGGTAATATCTGGTTGGATAAACTGACACCACACATCCCATATCTTGCAAATCTGCGTAGCAAGAGGAGCATCTCAGATCTCACCTTGCCAGCCCTACCTGAGAAACTGTTTCTGCAGTCGTAAGTGTTTGAAATAGAGTTTAAGAACATTGTTTGCTTTCATTTCAGCTATACTAGTTGTTCTGTCCTCAGATTCCCTATCAATGTACAGATTGTCAATATATTATCAGCCAAAAAAAGTCAAAAACTGGAACAATACTGATTATGCTTTTGAGTTTTTTGTTTCATTTTAATTTTGTTTTACCTCAACAGTGACAGCTTATTCCGATACCAGTTCAACAAGGATAAAATGGCCATCTCGCTTCCTCTTCCACTTGGAGGCAAAAAATCAGAAGAACTGAGCATCCCAACCACCCTGTCTCTTCCACTCATAGATTTACCAGCCATAGGCCTATATATCCCCTCCAAAAACTATCGACTACCATCATTTACTGTACCGCCCTCTTTGGATTTCACTGCTCCCCTCCTCGGTTTGGTTGAAGCATCTACTAAGATCAGCAGCAACTTCTACAGCTGGGAAGGCTCCATCTCTGGGGGTAACAACACTGTTGATGTCCCCAGCTACATTGCACAGTACAAAGCCATGGCCCAATCACCTTTGAACCTGCTGTCATACAAGCTTGAAGGTAAACCTCTTTTTAGAACTCAATTAGTTGGCTATTTATAGCTGATGAATGGTGGTGTAGATGGTGGTGGTAGATGTAATGGTGGTTAATATTTTGAATACTTTGTGCATGTTCAATTACTGATAGTTGGTACATTTTTGTTTTTGTGAAACTGAGCTTCTTCTATCTGAAAAGATGTGATCCAGGGCCCATAGTTATGGTAAAAGATTTTATTGAGGTGCAGCAAATGTTTTAATGTGTCCATTAGAGCTTATTCTTTCTGATTTTACATTTTTGTCTGTGCTGTTACAAATGCTAATAATTCTTTATTAATTCTTAATTTCTTTACATCTGTTTCAAGGAACCGGGATGATGTCAGGAAGAGCTGATGATAATCTCAAGTATCTTCTTAATAGTTCCTTCAGCCATAGCCTTATTGACACAAGTTTCAGTGTCTTAGAAATGTTGAGAGTAGCAAACAAATTACATGCAAGAGCCAACTACAAGATTGAAGCCTCTAGTCCAGTTGGCCTACAAGCCTCTCTCTATTACTCTGCTCAGTCAACTTCCACTCTAAATTCAGATGAGGTCACAGGAGACGGAACTGTAGATGGATTGCTTAAAATAGGTTCATTCAACACCAATACCTCATATACCCACAGCTACAACCTGCGTCCGCTAGATAGAGAAGGTCGAGGAGAGTCCACTCTACATTTCAACACGCCATTCTTTGAAGTTCACAACATGATCCATGGAATCTACGCAAACTCTGAGTTGAACATTGTGTCCAAAACCAATGCCCTAAAGGACAACCTCAGACATATTGCAGAGCTCAAGTATAAAGATGCGCAACTGACCCTAAAGTGCAATGCAGTTGCCACAGCCATGGGTAAATCACTCAATAACAAAGTTGAGCTTGGTCTTTCCAGCCATATGGCCATCCTCAGAATTGAGTCACAGGCTGATGATGACACAAATAGGGCATACTCACTTATAACGGGATCCTTGGATTCAAATGGGCTTGATGTTAACTCTGAAGGTTCCCTCACCTTTGACGCAGGTCGTGGATTGCATAAAGCCTCTCTTATGGTTGGGAGAAATGGTCTGACCACAAGTGGAACTAACAGCATTCAGTGCAGCCCTGTCACATTGGAGAATATCTTCAATGGTGCCATAGACAACAATGG
Source organism: Haemulon aurolineatum (assembly GCA_038406115.1). NCBI lineage: Eukaryota > Metazoa > Chordata > Actinopteri > Lutjaniformes > Haemulidae > Haemulon > Haemulon aurolineatum. Next base: position 24,255,263 of record JBCAUF010000042.1, read on the forward strand.
AGCAACCCTGTCCTCCTGGACCAAAGGGATGGCTGAGGACAGCAGAGGAGAGCTGAACATTGAGGGTAAAATTACAGCTGAAGAAGCCTCTTTGAATGGTGTCCTCAAGGGCCATGCATATGATGGAACCACGAAGAACGACATGAATATTGTGCTGAACCGAAGGGCTCTAACCTTTACAAGCAATACCATGGGAGCTCTGAGGCAGATGAATACAGAAAATACCCACACGCTGACCCTCACTCTGTGGACCCTAGCCCTCCGCTCCAAGACTAACAACCTCATCTGTGAGGATATTTATTACAATCAAGACACCAAGGTTGATATGAAGCCATTTGTTATGTCATTTGATATGTCGAATGACCTCAAGCTTTATGATTTGAGTTTGAACAATGAATGCCACATGAAGCTTGAGCCAATTAAGGTGGATCTGAGTGGAAGTATTAGGGGAGCTTATGCTGAAGAACTAAACATTAAAAATGCCTATGAACTCAATTATGACAATATGGCTGGGGCAATGAAATACAGCGCGTCTGGAAGTGTAATGGACGCCCAGCTAAGTCATGACTGTGATTTTGAGTTTGCTGGACTCTCCTCCAAGTCAAACTGTGAAACTCGAATAAATTCCGAGCCTCTACGTTTCGACAGCACTATTCGCACAATGGCACAACCTTTCAGTCTCACTGTTGATGCTCTTGTCAATGGTGATGGAGAAATTAATCTCAATGGGAAGCACACTGGACAGCTGTATAGCAAGTTGTTGGTTAAAGCTGAGCCCCTAGCTCTTGCATACTCACACGACAGCAGAGTATCAACTTCTCATTTGCTTCCAAGCGGAGAGTCTTCCACAAATTTAGACAACAAATTTGAAGGTCTCCTGACACCAAGTGATCAATCTCTGACCTGGAAAGTAAAATCTAAGATGAACAACCATGCTTATGACCAGGACATCAATACTTACAATAATCCTGAGAAGACTGGATTTGAGTTTTCAGGAGTAATGTCAACAGACATTTTCAGCAAATTCAGCCGAGACAGGAGATCACTTCCACAAACACAAGAATACAGTATGACTGGTGTACTCACGTATGACAAGAACAGTGACTGTCATATCATTGACATCCCATTTATCGAAAGCTTTCCTGCTGCTTTTGAGCAGCTCAAGAACACACTTGTACATGCCTTAGAGTCACTTCAAGAGCTCATCAATAATTTAGATATCAATCAGTTAATCACTGAATTTAGAGTCAAATTGGACCAGCTACCAATGCAAGTGAGTGATTTCATGCGAGCAATGGACTTGGAGAACAAAATTGATCAAGTAAAAGCAAAACTTGATTATTTGATCAATGAGTTTGCTGTAACATTGGATGACTTGGAGGTTGCAATGAACAATTTGAAAAATAACCTGGAAAATACAGTGATGGACATTGCTACTAAAATTAGAGACCTCATCCTTACCGTCAAAGACTATATCAAGAGTGGACAGCTTGCCAACAAGATAACAAATGCACTTTCACAGATTGGAAATCAGCTTCAGGCTTTTGACAAGAAGTATGAAATCAAACAGTCACTTGTTAAAGCATTTGATGCTATTGAGGACATCATCAGACAGATTGATTTACAGAAGCTCACAGAAAGCAGTGCTTCATGGCTGCGCGAGCTTGATTCTAAATATTTAATAGTGGAGAAAATCAAGGACAAACTGTCTGAAATCAAACAGGCAATTGAGAACTTTGATGTTAGCATGTTTTTCCAAGATGTAAAAGATTACCTCCTCTCACTTGATTTGGCCATGTACATTGAGCAGTTATCATATAAAATCCCATCTTCAGAGATAGCAAAAATATTTGACTCTACGAATGATGTTATTGTCAACTGGATTGATGAATATGAAATTCCCAACAAACTCAATTCAGTGTATTTTTACATCAGGGATCTACTTACAAAATATGGTCTTGATGATAGATTCAAAGAATTAATGGATCAGGTCTTGATTCTGATCAATGAATTCAAAGTTGATGAAACTGTGCAGTCAATGGTAGATGCTATAAAATCAATCAACTTTGAATTTGCTTATGATAAAATTATGCAATTTCTGCACAACCTGACAAGCCAGCTCAGAGTAATTGATTTTAAGAAAAGCATTGATGACCTTAATGAACACATGTCTTCAGCGCTTAAGTCAATGAAGGAATTTGACTACAGTGCATTTGTAGATGAGACCAACATTAAGATTTCTGAACTTACAAACACTATGAATGAGCAGATCAAAGCATATGAGATTGTACAAAAAATAGAAGCAGTTAGGGAATTTTTTAGAGAAATCCAAACTTCTATCTTCACATATTTGGATGAACTCAAAAACACAAAGGTGGCTGATGCTCTTAAGAAACTTAAAAATGTGATTGACAGTACATTTTACAATGATATCAAGTTAAAGGTGAAAGATATCCTTGAGGACATAAGACAACGAATTCTTGACATGGATATCAGAGATGAAATGTATATTTACCTCCAGAGAGCAAGTGAGTCCTACAGCAATATGGTTGCCTACATTTCTGCACAGTTTAACAGACTGATAGATAAGGTCAGAAAAGCAGTGAAGGACAATGAGACCATCAGTCAGATGAAGCAAGTTGTAGATAGAGTTATGGCTGCACTGAAAACGGGTGAGATTAAAGTTCCCACTTTTACCGTACCTCTCACTGACCTTGTAATCCCAGCATTTACAATCAACCTGAACAAACTGCAGGACATCAGCATCCCAGCTCAAATTTCAGTCCCTGAGTTCACCATCCTCAGCTCTTACAGAATCCCTGCCTTTACTATAGATTTTGATGAAATCAAAGCCAAAATAGTTGCAATCATAGATGATATCGGAGAGTTTGAGATTCAAATGCCTGACCCTGAGGAAATTTTTGGTGACCTAAAGGTCCTCTACCTGTTTGATCTACCAGATCTCACCCTCCCAGAAATAACGCTTACAGAAATTAAATTTCCAGCTATCAACATCCCAACATTAAATCTGAGGGACTTTGAAATCACAATGCTTCAAATCCCAGAGATAAAATTGCCAGAGATTCCTAGTGACATCTGTATCCCAGTTTTTGGCAAACTCCATGGAGAATTTAGAGTTATCTCCCCACAGTACTCTCTTGCAACCTCAGGGAAAATTGAAAACTCAACGTCCACACCAAAAAACCCACAGTTTACGGCCAATATTGTTTCAGTTGCCAAATCAACCATTGTGCCTCTCCAATATGTCTTTGAAGCGACTGTTCAGTTGGAAGCTCCTGAAATGAAGACATTGATATTCTCAGAAACAGTGAAAGCTACACATTTGGCCTTCGATATTAATCATGAAGGATCCTTGACACTAACTGGAAATTCTGCTGAAGCTTCTGCTACAACTACTACAAAGGCAACAACCCAAATGTACAGGGCAGAATTGATCAACAATATGGCACTTTCCTTAAAGAGTGGAATCACTGCAGTCATAGATACAACATATGACCACAACTTGGACATTCCATCCTTTGAAACTTCAAGTCAGGCATCAATGAAACATCATACAGAAGCTACAATGGAATCTGGCAGAATTACTCTGACCAGTGAAACTACTGGTAATGGAAAGTGGTCCATTCAAGACTACTCTGATGAAGGCACACACAAAAGCAATGTAGAATTCATCATCGATTCTAGTGCTGCCAAGTTAACTTTTGTTGGAGATACAGATTGTAAGGCCTTGAAATCAAAGCAAACAGTGACTGCTGAATCAGTGATCTTGAGCCATATCACTGTTGAGGGAAGATGTGAAACTGAAAGTCCATCTGTCAAGAGCGTTATGGCTTTTAATGGACAGGCCCATATTGGGGATTTGAGAGTTGCACTGACAGCTTCTCATGATGCTGAATTAATTGGAAATTCGATGGGATCCATGGCTAACTCATTGAAATTTGAGGTCCATCCATTTGAAATTATGCTTGATGTTAAGAACAAAGTAAACGCAAAGATTTTGTTGCCTCTGAGACTTACTGGAAAATTGGATCTACAGCATGATTATGGTATCACACTTAAATCTGAGAAGCAGAGTGCTACTTGGTTTGCTATGGGAAGATTCAACCAGTACAAGTACAATCACAACTTAATAGCAGAAAACAATGAAATGGACATTTTCTTTCACTCATCAGCTAATGGAGAGGCTAATCTAGACTTTTTGACTGTTCCTCTTTCTATCCCAGACATAACTGTACCTTATCTTGAATTTAATATTCCTGAGGTTAGGGATTTCTCTCTGTGGGAACATGCTGGATTCAAAACCTTTCTTATCACTCCTCAACAGTCATTCGATATGAACCTGAAGCTTCATTACTACAAGAACCCTGATTCTCACAGCTTTGAATTTCACCTTGAGCCAATCTACAATGTAATCAGTGACAATGCCAACATCATTCAAGCTCTATTTGAACAATGTAGAGACAGAGTAGTCTCACTTCTAAAAGATTCGTACAACCAAGCAAAGTCACAGTATATCAAACACAAAATTGACACTTCTAGCCTGCCTCCTAGAATCTTCACAGTCCCTGGATACAAAATACCAATACTTAATATTGAAGTTTCTGCTTTCAGGGCTGAGATGCCAGCATTTAGCTACTTTGTTCCCAAGGAGGTCAGTACCCCGAGTTTCAAAGTTCCAGCACTTGGTTTTTCTGTGCCTTCCTATACACTTGTGCTACCGTCTTTGGAGTTACCTGTCATCCACGTTCCAGAAACATTAAGTGAAATACAGTTGCCCCCGTTCAAACTACCAGCCATCCAGAACAACATTGTGATCCCAGCCATGGGTAATATCACTTGTGACTTCTCCTTCAAATCCACCGTGATTACCTTAAGTGCTAATGCTGGCCTTTACAACCAGTCTGACATTGTTGCTCGGTTTGGCGCTCTTGCCACATCTGTCTTTGATATTTTGAATGGAAAAATTGATGGCACCACCAGTTTGACAAGGAAAAGGGGGATAAAGCTGGCCACCACTGTTTCCCTTGAGCATAATAATGTGGAAGCAAACCATGAATGTGCTGTTAGTCTCACCAAAAGGAGCATGGAGGCATCTGTAGCCAACACTGCAAAAATCAATCTACCCTTCCTCGACCTTGAATTGAATCAGGAGCTCACTGGAAATACCAAGAACAAGCCAAATCTTGTTTCCAAGAAAAAACTAAAATACATGTTTAACATTCCTCTGATTGAGTCTATTGGTAAAGGAAACCTTGATATGGAGTGGGCACTGGAAGCACTCTCCTCAGATGTGTCACTGGAGACCTCTACCCAAGGGAAGTCAGATATAACAATAATGGACAGTTGTAACTTTGCTGGTGCTCTGGAAAATCAGGCCAATTTCTATCTTAATGCCAACAGCATGCGTTCAACTATCAGGACTGCCTTAAACTCAAACATTGACAAACAGGAGAAACAAAAACGAAGCTCAAACAATGACATCTTCCAGTTTGACTTGCAGAAGAACTTGGCTCTTGAGGTCTCTCTGCGTCGTTTGTTTGCAACAGTTGATTACACGAGCAATAACAATGTCAATTTTGCATCTTTCAACACAAACGGAAAGCACATTGTTAAAGGAGAAATTGATTTTGTTCCTTTAACAAGCTTCACAACTTCAGTAAACATAGATGCAAGTCAGCCAAGTAGTTTGGGTCATACTGGACTTATTCAGAACATCAATCTTTCCATCACCTCAGCGAAGCAGTCCTTCACCTGGAGTTGTAAGGAACAGCTGTCATCTTTCATCTGTGCTTGTGATTTACTCATGTCCAATGATGAATCTGAAATACACATGGACTTGACTGGATCAGTGGAAGGCCACCTAGCTTTCTTGAAATCAATTAAGCTTCCTGTATATCAGAAGACCCTCTGGGATGTGCTCAAATTTGATCAGGTCACACATATGGACAACTTACAATTCCTCAACATCTCCTCCAGCATTGTATACACAAAATCCATGGATGGCCAGGAGTATGCAATACCAACCAAACTATTTGGAAATGGTATCACTTTTAGCATCCCTGAGATTAGCATTGCAGTGCCTTCTTGGGTAAAAGAAATCCCACACTCCATAAGGAACATAGATAAGCGATTTGAAAACCCTGATGTCCCTGATCATATCACTCTTCCCCCTGTCATATCAGTTCCAGCCTTTGATGTGCCATTTACCAACCTGCACGTGGAACCCTTTACAATTGATCCTAAGAATCTTTACATCCCTGAGGTGATTACCACCACAGCCTTTGAGATTATGCTGCCTGGCTTGCCAGTGATGTCAGTGCCCAGTTACAATGTAAATACAGAGCATCTACAAGGGAAAATGTCATTCCTTTCATTCAAGATACCACAATATGAAATCACAGTCTCATCTTTCACACTACCAAAGTCCTTTACCATTGGAGAGTACACAATCAGCCTAAATAAAATCACAAGCCAGATTTCAAACTTCGAATTTCCAACCATCGTCATTCCAGAGCAAAAAGTTGAAATCCCTGAAATTGCTCTACATCTACCTTCAAGTGTGTTCATCCCATCTTTTGGAGCTCTCACTGCCACTTTTAAAGTTTCCTCCCCTATTTATAATGTGTCGACAACCACCAGCCTAGAGAAAAAGGACTCCAGTCTTGTATCTTCGCTGAATTCCCTTTGTACTTCTACTGTGATCCTCTTGGAATATGACCTCTCTGGTAAGATGGTTATACCCTATACTTGATTTCTTAAGACAGTTTGGTGTTAATTACTTGTAGACAATGCAACGCATAATATTTTGTTTTGCTTATGTTCCCTCAGCTAGTGCAACCCTTGGATTTGATAATGAAGTGATCAATCTACATGGGAAATGCAACTTAATTCACAGTGATGTAAATGTTGACTGGCAACACATTTTGACACAAAACCTCAGGTAAGTGTGTACAGTAAATTTTGTGCTTCTTCAAATTCAAATTAGATTGGAAGTCCATATTTATTTTCTTATTTGCTTTACTTAACCTTTATACAGGAGAACATTTCTTCCATAAACGAAAAACTGGTCATGATAAAAAAAAGTTCACTGTAGTCAATATTATGAGATTGCAAGTCAAATGGGACAATTATCTCATGACTAACCATTTATCAGATTATTATGTAAGATTATATTGTAAGTTGACTTACAAAATGGATTTTATTTTTTTATCAAGACTAACTTTTCATCTATCAACTGTGTGATAATGATGGCATGAGATAGTTAGCCATGCTGTCCTTCATGGATAGTTGTTAGCACCTGTTGTTGTAATTATACTGTGCATCTTATTTTTCCGCTGGGGTTTTTGTCTGTTACCAAACTGACTCTTTAGGTTTTAGCTCCTAACTGTTGGCTAAGACTCCCAGGTTAATAGAGCTGCTTTGAGAAAGAAAGTAACAAGAATCCTTCTGCTGAATGCTGCCCTTGTTCTAGCCAGATTAATTGACTTATCTATTTTTACAATTTTTCTCAGGATTAAGCGACAAACTCCTCTGGCTGATTCATTGTAAGTTGTTTTTAACCAAGGACTGATTTTCTGCATATTTGTACAGCTCTCACTGATGGGTGGACCAAAAATGCACTAAAAACCATTTCTTTGTTTTAAAGTGAGTCTCGTCATACTCTCAATGTTGACGTCACCAGCCGAACATTTTTTGATGCGAACTTCCGCTTTGCTTCCCGCAAAGACGGCATCACTGCATCTGTGTCTTCCCCTTCATCTGGTTACCTTGGATTGCATCTTCAGCGGAGGTCTATGTCACAGCTGTATGGAAAACTGTTCAGTCGTTACCTGGTAAGACACTCTCTAAGCTTTTTTATTTGGGTATTGTTGCAAAAAGCAAACAAATTTTAAATCTACAGATGGATCGATGCTATATAGTGCCAATTAACATTGGTTTAACTATTCTTCTCCTAAATGTCTTCCCTCAACTTTAGTCTTCTCCTGGAAAGGATACTGATGTCTTCACTGCCAAAGCCACACTCAAAAACTCTCAGAGGTTGATCTTACAGACGACATGGAATTGGGACTTCCTCAATGATGTGATTGCGGGGACCAAGGACAGGATTCCTGGTATGACTGACGCTGTGCTCAAGTTCATTAACAAGTATCACATTGAGCACTTTGGCTTTGATCTCAACCGAGCTGGCATGAAGCTGAAAAACACAGTTTCCAATCTCATAGAGAGAGCCTATCATGAGGTACCTATGACCTTTAACACACTGCAGAATTCAGTCAAACACCTCAGTGATCAAGGAAAAGACATGTACAGGAAGGCTTCTGACAGCTTGATGTCCATGTCAAGCCAGGATGTTATGGACACCTTGACTCAAACAAATAGACAATTTGTGAGATATGGTGATGAGACGATTACTGCTTTGCTAAATGCCATCACACAGCTTTTGAGAGACACAAAGTTTACAATGCCTGGATCTGACGAGAAGCTTTCAAGCTTGGAGATGATGCGGCGAGCTCGACGGTCTGCATGGAAAGCCACTGAGAGAGCAATGCAAAGGTTTGCCCACCTCATGGAGGAGATCTATAGATATATCAGGGAAATAGAGTTCACCATACCTGGAACTGATGTTGTTGTTGATGGAAATGAGATCATGGATAAATTGAGTTCTTTTGAGAGATTTGTAAATGATAAGCTAAGACTTTCAATGCGGAGAGGGTGGGACTGGATTGAGAAGACAGTAAATGACCTCATCAGGGTGATGTTTGAAAAAGGCGATAATTTCATCACCTACCTACAATCTGAAAATGTGGAAATTGCTTCACAAGTTGATGCCATCCATGCAAAGGTTTTGCAGTCTTCAAAACAACATATTGAGGAGGCAAAGAGATTGGTGGCTGAGTACAAAGACCTTACCAAACTGAAGATTCAAGAAGCTTATAATGATTTAAATATGGAGCGTGTGAATGATTACATCAAGGAGCTTATAGATATTTTGCAATCACATCTCTATGTAGGACTTAATAAAATAGTACAAATAATGAGAGGGACTTCCGAGAGCACAGAACCGTATATTAGAGTGACCAATAAAAAGATGGACATTGAAATTCCATTACCCTTCCTTTGGAGGTCTTTCAGTGAATGGCCAAAACAATCCAGGCGCTGAAACATGCCTCTCTGCATAAAGTGGATTCATTGTGGCTCACTGTATATGTGACTGTGTGAAAAAAAAATCACATTTTGTTTTGTTTGACGCCAATAAATTTGTGTTCAAAGTTGTTTTAACTCAAGTATATACAAGTTGTTCTTATATAAGAGTTTGTTTAATTTGAATATATATATGTGTATATAATTATGACATACAAATGTTTCACATGTAAGTTAGATGATGATGATGATGTTCAATTAAACAGTAATTAACACTTTATTGCACAATAAAAATACAAGACTAAATATTTTGTGGTTGTCATACTGTCTCAACATTTCTTTATTAAATCAATAAACCTGCGATAAGATGATGATAAGCCGTGGTTGAAAATAAGTATTTTCCACTTTACTTGTACTACTTGGGTCATGATCCAGCTTTATATTCTATCAGACGATATTGCATGGTGCATTATCCTGTATATCAACTGGGCCCATATCATATTTCAGCTGAAGAATATCATACAGAATTCATATTTTCGAGTGGGTTAATCCAATCTTGGTTAAGCATTTGTTGCCTCTTTCTCAATGTGTGCCATTATATGGTTCAGGCTTTCACTGAAGTTTGTTAATATTGCATCTGCCATCTTTCTCATTTCTCCCTGCTGCTCTTGCATGGTGTTTTTGTGTGTGCCTGAGCATGTTTCTCTTTTCCTTGTTTCTCCTTGTTTCTAATCTTTCTCTCAAGCAATGACTGGAGAACATCAACACAGACGACTGCAGCTGCTGCTCAGGATAAAAGCATAGGTTCACATCATTTATTAAGTCCGTCATAAAACAATTCTTACCCTCCCATATGTACACTGATACTGCTTTTCAATGACATCTCACTCTTGAAACAGTCACTAAAACCAGAGTATATTATATTGTATGGTAGCGTTGTGTTAAATTCACACTACCTTTGCCCAAGAAAACCGCACTGCCTGCAGAATAGCATGATGGAAAAAAAGTCTGTTTAATAAAGGTGACCTCTTTCTGAACTCTTGTGATGACACTGTGATATTGTACTCTCCACAGCACTGTATAATACAGAAAATGATAAGTATCTGAATCCACTCAGTTGTCGTCTTTATGAATGTGTTTTTTAGAAAGTCATCGTAAGACAATCCCCCTGATTTATTCATGTGTTCCTCCCAAGACACACAGGAAGTCTGTTTTTAATCAAAGAAGACAGTATTGAAGCTTAGCAATAAAGTTGTTAGTATGAAGACAATATGCTTGTAAGGAATAAAAGGAGGGAAATAATAGTTCTCTGTGTTGTGCCTAGGTTTACCACACATCATCGTGAGTCACCAGGAAAGGAAACCCTGTATTTTTATGAATTCAATTACGCAATTATGTTCTTTGCCCTTGTCAGGTGTGGACAGTCATCACTGAGATGCTGTCATGACAGAGCCCAGACAAAACAATAGACATATTGTACAAAACAGGTCTGCGCCTCCCAAAGAAAAACAATGGGCCTCGTGTAAGAACCGTTCATGCAGACAGATTTGTTCTAAAGTGGCACGTATGAGTGATTTAAGAGAAACTGTGGCATTCAGCAATTTTTGTCTGTCGCTACTCATGGCGGCAAAAACGCTTGTTTATGGAGTGCATTGCTTTAATCTGAATGAATGTGGAGCTGTACTGAAATAAACTTGGAAAATGAATATCATCAGCATGACAAATATGCCAAAACCATACTTATGTACATTTATTTCCTAGTTCATTTCCAACAAGTTTGTACTGTGAAGAGAATGTAGTGAGTCTAGACCACTTGCAGGAGAAAGCCCCACTGAAGACAGACTAATGAGAAACTGTTCTTGTAGAGTCCCAAAGTCTGACAGCACTGAACAGACCTTGTCACAGCAGCTGTATTGACCTGAAATAGTGAGGGAAACACAGGTGTTACCAGTAATATTAATGTAGCGGAGCCTTTCCAGTGAGCAGCATGCTGACTCAGTTTTATCTGAATGGAACATTAATTAGCATTGATAACACTTATGTTGACTATTTCATGCCAATATGGCTGCTGTGAGAACGGCCTATTGACTTAGATATCTAATTTTGGTCTATGAACCTTAGACCATAGAGTTTCTTTAATAAGCATGTCTTAATCAAATTATCAATGTTCTTACGAAAATGTCAGTTCTGTTTTCATCATGAATAAAAACAGTCACTCAGGCTCTACTCAGTGTGAAACACATTCAGTGACATTGGTTTTTCAAAATAGCATTAGCAATTGTCATGCAAAGATCCAAACCAACAATGAAAAGATCCATCTTACAAGTATTGTGTATAAAAGCCTGATATATATTCTTTCTCTGTGCCACAGAGTTCCATTGTTGTTGAAAAACACATGAATGATTGTTCCTTGTACTGTAAAATGTCAAATACAGGATGAAAACTTTAAACTTCTAATTAATCATAAACATTCTATGCTTACAAGAACTAAATTTAGTTTATATGTAGGCTACCTTCAACTATTTAGCAACCTTTATTGTGAAAAGACAGTCAGCAGTCACTGGCATATCGGTGTCAACAGCACCTTCAGGCTGAATCCTATTAGTCAAAATGTCATGTTTTTTTTCTGTCCCTCTAATCCCTGGTGAGGATCCTGTCTCTGTCACTGTCTTTTGCACCTGCAGAAGTTCACCATCTGATCTGACTTTCACTCTTCACAAACAGAAACCAGTCTCTGCTGCACAGAAACAGTGCAGGTATTTTACTAAAGGTCAGTATAGTAGATATGGGACTAATGCCCCAATCACCTGTAGAGCTAGTCATCCTTACACATAGGAAGATGACTGCAGTTTTAAATTGGTAATTTTAATTATGTTGCTCACTCATTCTTGAGTGTTGGGGTAAAATCTTATGTTGTTGTTTTGTTATTTTTTCTCTAATTATGTTGGGAAAACACATTTTGAAAGATCTCGTCCTGACTATTAAAACTTGTAACAAGCTAACCTCCCAGTGATTTAAGTTTTTATTACCTAGTATTATACTGTAAATTATAAGAAAAATGTAATATTTGTTATTTTATTTAGTACAAGAATATTTAGTTAGCTCTATCATCAAATCATCTATTAAATAGTTTTTATTTAAATATCAAAATGTTAACCACTTACAATTTAAAACTTAATATAGCCTACTACTTAATGAATACAACACCTCCTTCTGACCGAGGTGACTGCCAACTGATCAAATATCTAAGTTGAAGCCTTCTATGTCATTAACATGCATTACTTAAAACCCTTGATTAATAGAGAGCCTAAGCGGAAGCAGGAAGTAACGGCGCCATGGGACCTCACTTCGGAAAAAATCTCCATCTAAATGAATGGGAGTC
>JBCAUF010000042.1:24329527-24341122 GCA_038406115.1 Haemulon aurolineatum
GAGAAGATCAGAAAACAGGAGGCTTCTTGATCAAATGTGATCAGTAGAAATTAGGAATAAAGTTCTGTCTGTAGAATGAAACAGTTTGAGCTCACAGTCTCTATGTACTGTACACAGATTCCACCTTCATTAGCAGACCCCGAGCCTCTCACACTGCAGCAGGGATGCTTTTAGAGTCCTGGTCTCTCTCGTTTCTTCTCCTCTGCGCTGTAATGATTTATGTGTCTTCATCCAGCTGGTGCTGTGGCCGGCTGCCAGCAGCCAAAATGGCCACCTTGCCACGCTGACACAGACACCGATGTGTTGCCATCCAACTGTGAGGCCTCGGGGGCCATTTTATTTGTGCCATAACTCATTTCAGGGAACGTATGTCACTGCGGGTCTGCCCTCTGGGAGCAGGGCCCACGCGCATACATTACCATGTTTATTAACTCCACAGCTGAGATTAACATAAGCAGTGACTGGGGTGTTTGAACCAGATTCTGCATGCACTGGTGAGTCAACTAGACCTGCAAGTGTTGGGAATGTGACAAAGAGGGGTTGGACTGTTGGTACCAACCCACTTTTTTATTTAACATTATCTAGAAATGACCCACTTATCGAATTCCTCAGATGTCTCGCTGCTCAAACTGACAGGCCCACCTGACAAATTACACGTTTCCTTAACCCAGGAAGGCACTCCTTGTATGTCACATCCCATTGGATGCTCGTCGTCATAGTGGGTAGACAGTGGCGGGTGCAGACAATTTCATTCCATTTAGCATATTTGCATAATGAATAACTCAGCTGTTCCCACACAGGATCCCGTGCTGCTTGCATAATTTATCATCCAATGGCATCTTCAACAGGGCTTGTGTTCAGCCTCTACCTGATGGGCCAACATCGTGTTCAAATTAGCCTCTTTTTATGTTTCACTTGGTACAAACGGCGGGGGAATTCCTCCCCGCGGTACAGTTTGAGGTATGAATATGAAGGAAGATGTCCAGTCTTTCTCCCAGCCAAACCCAATACAAGCTGAGCATGCTAAATACTACACTGTAGGAGATGAAGAAGAATGAAGCCAAAGCTGTGGTCTTACATTGTCATATGGATGCCATACTTTTGGCGAAATGGTCATCATAGTTAGAGGTTCTTCATTGGACCACACTGCACTGACAAGTTGAAATAGCAATCTTCTGATTTGACCCTTTGCAAAAATGTTGAAAATGTTGAACAAGAACGGCAAGATTTCATATTTTCCCATCGTGTAGTCAAGATGGTATAAACTGGTGTCTGCCTGCTGCATGGAAGTAAATATTTGAAGGCCATTCCATAACTGATAATCCTCAAGACACATGTACAGACCAAGCCATGCACATTTGGCTTTTCACAAACTGAGAAAGATGAACCCTTTTCTGAGGTGATGGACGACTCAATAAATCCTCCAAGGATAAAATAGTTAGTTTGTGAGTGCTTCCAAAATGAAGAACTCAATTTGAACTACGCTGTCATTTTCTGGTGAGGACAGTTTCCGGCAATTCCTATTCAGTTTTATTGGATAAAATTGAACAGCGGTTTATTGGTTAAGAATTGACCCTTTCAGTCTTGCTTGAGCCGGGTTGCGACATTGGTTTGAAGAATTGTACAATCAACAGTTTCATTGCCATCCTTTGATCAAAAAAGACCTTTGAATCCTTGGATATGAGAGTGACATCTGAAAATAAGGCCTACCTTGGGAGGGTAAGTGTTGGACTTGCCAGTAGCTTGTGGGACTGAACCCACTCGCACAGGGCTGGTGGTGATGGTCACAGTTCCAGCATCTTCTGGCTTGGACCTGTTCTTCCCTTCACAGGCAGTTTAGGTAATTTTATGTGTGAAAGGTGGATGTTCCAGATTTTTGCACATTCCAAAACGGCAAATCAAATGAGTCATCCTTACAGGCCTGTTTCCTTCCTCGCTGTTGTTCTCCAGGCATCTCTGGAGGTGTTGTGCATTAGTGGTTAATAATGAGCCAGACGTTTCCCCTTGTGGATGTTTATCTGGTGAAAACCCTTGTTGGGAATAACACCAAATGCCTCAAGTACATAAAGGTGATACAGTGTGTGGGCCTGAGCAGGAGCTGTGTTCTTTACGCTGCATGCTGCCTTTTCTTGTTCAGTTAACAGGTTTGTATCCGTGAGGCAGGGAAGCCTCAGGGCACTGTGGTGGTTCCAAAGCATACAATAAGTCTGTTCTAATGACTCCAGGTCCCTTGGGAAGCCTATTTAACCTTCAAACCCACACACTAATTTATGTGTGTGTGTGCTCTGTGCGTCCACAGAGATGAGTGGAAGCTAATGAGGGACTACCTCTGCTCAAAGGGCACACAGGGTGCTAAATGCTCAGTGCTGTGATAAGAGATTTGTGGGAGGGCAGAGCATATCAAAAGGCAACAGCGGAGCAGCATCTTTACACTGGCTGCATCAAACCCTGTCTCTCTACATTCACATTTTGAGAAATATGCCTCTCGCTGATGTTATTAAAGCAAAGCACATGGTCCCTATGATCTCTACCTGCATCCAAAGTCTTTATCTGACTCCCACAGTTCCCAAGTATCTGTCCTGGGTTTGTTTCTTCCTCTGAAAACTGGCCGCCTCCAACGTTAAATACCATTTCCTTTTGTTTTTTTGAATATTTTGTTCAAGGAAATTACCCATATAGCACAAAAGGAAAGGCATATCAGTCTTCTTTCTGTAATTACTTCCGTCCTCCTGAATTAAGCACACTGTTACTCATCAGCAGATTGTATTGTGATCGCTACAGTTATTAGAGTGAAACAAAGTGGGAGACAGACTCCTGTGTTAGAGGAAAGAAAGAGGAGGCAGCAGCCACTTTATTATCATATTAACACTCAGTAATTTTTATATAAAGTATAGGCTGATGGTATTGAACAAAATGATAATGTTCCTGGCAGTCATTGTCATACATTAAATTAAGCTGTGAATTTCCTCGTTCTGGGACAATAAAGGCAATCTTATCTTATCTTCAGAACATAGGTGCCAGTAGTCTGCATGGGGTCAGGTTTCTGATGATTAGCTGAGGTCCAGGTATAATTTTGTAAATGTCAGCAGATCCCATGAAAAGACCCAAACCAACAATGTATCAGTTCATCTCTGAATACTTAATGACTTCCTGTCTGTGGCTCTCAGCTCCAAGCCCACTGATTCCTATAGAAAATGTAACTCTTCAAACACAAATATATAAAGTAATATATAAAACAACTGGACATTTTAGTGCAAGGAAATTTCTTGGGGCCATATTCAGCAGCAGATTAACACACATTTGGTGCCCTAGTGGGTATTTGTGGCAGCAGGACATTGTGGAGAGAAAAATCAGCCAAAAGTTTTGTCAGGCAGACGATTAAATTACAGTGAACAAATTAAACACAATCGCCAGAGGAAATGTTGGCATTTTACTTTTCTGCAAACCATTGATATGTTGAAACTTATGTTGCCCCTTTACAATAAAATGAAATGTTTCTTTACTTCTTCTTTTCCCTTGTGACAGTTAAGGTCTGTTCAGTTGTAGGCACAACCACTGGCACAGGGCTAACAAAAGATCATGTTTTAGCTGAAAATATCTGGCTGCAGATTACGCTGACATCTTGTTAAAAATCCAGTGTCTGTTGATATGATGCGAATGAAACGTACACATTTTGGATATGTGTGGTCAGCAGAAATGTACACTGTCAACATTTCTATTGGGCAGCTAGGCTGTTTGTGTTCATATACAGTAAGAGCTGTTCTCTATGCCTTTGGTGTTGTAGCACACATCGACACAGGACTCCATTGCACTCCCTCCACTGTTTTCAAACAGTTCGACTGATTGCTGCCTCGCAAGATTGCGTTCAACAAATAGATCAGCACAGTGCCAAGATTCTCCGTAGACCATTTTGACTAATATCAAGTTCAAATTGTACATTCTTATAACAAACAAAATTTTTCTCCTGCTGGCAACACAAATCGACTATTTCAGAGGTTTAATTTTAAACAAGGGAAAATTAACCACACAGACTCAAACACCATGTTCAAAAAGTCCTTGTTGCTGTGAGGTGAAAATACTGCCAGCCCCTGTGCCAATGGTATTGCCATTCACATCTACTAAATTTTAGGTTTTAAGAAATTGAAGTCTTTTCTTTATCATTTCTTATGGTTTCCCATATATTGATATTGTGAAATATGTCAGGGTAGGATCACACTGTCTTCACAAAACTGAACACAGTATTTACGTTCTACATAAGCAGGTGGAAATCCTTATGATCCCAGTCCCTTTTGGCAAGTATTGGGAAGCTGGAAATCAGGAGGATAATGCTGTCAAAGTGGTTTGAAAGTGAAGAGACTGTTGCTCTATGTTTTGCTTTAATCATGTGAAAAATGTGTCCTGTCTACAATATGTTGTGTCCTATGTATAGGAGCTACAGTTTAGAGGTCAGCTTTTTCACAAATTTGTTTTGGGATTGAAAATTAGCCTTATTTCTTGCTTCATTTGTCATGTACAGTATTTACATTTACATTCCAAATATTATTTCCAGGTGAAAATTCAAAAACACAATGCAGGTTATAAATGCATACGAAGGAAGGCCAGTTTTTGTATGCAGTAGATCCAACTCATAGTTTTAAACTCATAGTAAGAAAAGACAGACTTCAGGCTCCACATTGAGTTACTAAGCCCACTGTGGATCTATCCTAGGCTTAGTAAAACATCAAAGGATTGCCCCTTTTTTTAATAAATTAATTGTGATCTATTTTTACATTAATTTCTGAAGCCTAGGAAAATGAAATTGGCACAGGAGAGTATATATTAGTTTTTTTTGCTGAAAAATTGGTTTTCATTCAAAACAATAAAAACGCAGTGGCAGACAGTAGCTCAGAATATACTTGTCTATTTCAGTGTTTAACAGGTATACTGGCAATTTTTTGCAAATATATTTTACAAGATATGTGGATAAAAAGCAAAAAAAGCAGTACATAAGACAGATCCCTGTGCTCAGAATAAGATACTGTCATAAGTTATGGTCCTTATGCTATTTACTGTGCAGTTGTGGACAGCTACATCCTGGAGTCCATGCCTTGAATAATAAGTTTGGCTTTACAATGAATACACATTCCACAGTGACCACCAACAGATGGGTTGCCATCACTTCATCCCCAAGACACCTTTGGATATAAAGGCAAATACTTTCATAGAGCAGAATAATGAGGAGTGACACTGGGGCTGAAAATTCAACGTTTGGGGATATACAGATAATGTAACTAAATGGATTTACTCAAGTAATGTACTCATTACACTTGAGCAGCACTACTTGTACTTCTACTCTACTACACCTCTCAGAGGCACCCTTACTCCAATACATTTGCCTGAAAGCTTTAGTTACTTGTTACTTACAGATACACAGATTACAATTCTTTAAACCATTTTTGTCAAACCAAAAGTCTGTGGTGCTTGGATTGCTACAAACTGAATCTAATGTAGACTTCACCTCCTCCATGGTGCATTCTCTGATGACTTACAGCATGCAGTCCAGCAGCTCATTTGGCACAGTCTTCGACATACCCTTGAAGACTGTGGCAGTTTTCAAGTGCTCCTCAAATAGCAACGTCACTAAGTCAAAAAGGTCCAGATCCCAGGCTTGCTGGAGTCTTCGCTTTCATCTTTGCCTCGCAAGACTAAAGCCTGCCCCACGCTAGAAGATAATTGTCCAGATTTCGGTCTCGATTTGCCCCATCTGACAATCGCGGGTGACAGGTCGAGGCTTATTATTTGGCCTAATTATCCTGTAGTGTGAGGGGTTTACAGACACGTCATCAAACGCATCGGAGTCTTCCTGATTTCAAATCGTAAGAATCAAACGTTTTTGATATTTCTGACTATTGGCAATGATTGGAGCGTGAGCAGAACCCCGCAATAACGAATGAGAGCGAGTTGAATTGGAGGGTTTACCAACTGGATGTTGTGTACTTATGTTTACAACTCAGCTCCAGCTGTAACCCTGCACTGTAACATCTATAAGCCATGTTGATTCTTTCCTCATGACTCCATCCACAGTTTTTGGGGGTTTTCTCAGCTCTGATCATCGCACACACAACAGCTACTAACTAAAGACAGTCCACCTCCATGTTTATTTACATTCTCAAGTCGCATTAGATCACGTTATTTTCTGTCCGATCCCAAATCCCTCGACGTGCCACTCTGAAATCGTTTAAACACTACGTGTGTGTTTCTGCATCTTGACCAAGAGTCTAGTCTCTGCTTTCTCAGGATTTGTTTTGTATTTGTATTCCTTTTTATTTACATTGAAAATGGAAGATTAGAGTTGTATGAGCAAGTCCTTTTGGTTTACAAAGTCCTTCATGTGGCAGTCCTCAAATAAATAACGATATACGTACTACCTTGCACAGGCACAAACATTCCAGTCCAAGTCTCACAGCACCACTCCGGTCGTGACTTAAACCATACGTCATCTTATAGTTGTAGATAGTAGATTCGTTTTCATGGGCTCTAGTGAAAAAAATGCTTTCATGGATGGAGATTTTGCAATTATATTGTCTTGAAGCAGAAAAGAGCGACAGCATGACAGTACAGTGCAAGTTATTGATTTTATCTTGTGATTATTTGGTATTAAGATAATCCAAGAGTTATGGAAAGTAATCAAGTCATGTTACTTAAATTTTGTGATATTGGGATTAGGTTACTGTTTGCATTTTTCAACAAGTAATAAGTAGATGTACGGGAATCCATCTTAAGAATAACCGTCCCCACCCTGGAGACACGTCTCCATGAGACATACTCACTCTCTGGTCCTGTTCTTAACACATTCTTGTCTCCTTCTTGGTCTCCGTCAGTTCAGCAGCCTCAAACACAAGGCTAACACCAGCCATCATCATTACACCACTGCACATCAATCAGCTCACCTCGTTTCAGTTGATTTGGTGTGTTATTGCCATGACATCACAAATCTATACTTTGCAAAGCAAATATTGAGAGAATTAATTATGTTTCTACCTACATTTACACCCCTGGCTGTGTTTTGTTTAGCCTCCTTTACTTGTACAGTAGACAATAATAGCCTGTAAATAGAGTTGATCAGATTGATGATCACACTTCTCTCCCACTCCCAACTCCACACCCCTTTCCCTCCTGTCTTCTTTATCATTCTCTATCCCTCGTTTACCCTCTGCTCTCCCCATTCGTATCTCTCTCCTGCAGCTGTCAGAGCTATTTGTCTCCTTTGAGGAGAAGCCTCGGGGCGCAGCCTCCTTAGCCCAGGTCCACAAGGCAGTGCTGCATGATGGGAGGACAGTGGCCGTCAAAGTCCAACACCCCAAAGTACAGAGACAGAGCTCCAAGGACATAGTGGTGATGGAGGTGAGTCTGTTTAACTACCTTGAAATAAGTGAAGAAGAAGAAGAAGAAGTACTTTATGAATCCCTCAGGGGGCAAGTCACTTTTTTCACTCCAGGATACAATTTACACACCCGCAGCCTTGAAATACAGATATGCACACACAGGTTCCATAGACATGCAGTTTAAGGGAGAGATGTTAAGAGTGTTAGGTGTTTGGTGCTTTGCTTAGACTACCAGCCCAGACTTCAAACTGGTCACTCTCTAGGTCCCAAGCAAAGTCAACCAGATATGATGTGCGCCACTGATGCACATGTTATTCTCTCCCTGTCAACAACCTAATACGCAACTTGCAAAAAGTGCACCAAAAAAAGATCAGATCAGTTCAATTTGAAGTGTACAGACAAATTGTATTTATTTATTTATTTTTTCTTTTATCAGTTTAGTACCAGATTGTCCATGCCATATACATTTAAATAGTATTTATTTTGCTTAAAATTATTAATATTATAATACTAAATTTAATACTGAAAATACCGTCACATCTTGTCTTTTGCACACACACGCACTCACACACTCCCACTTATTCACATCACATGTTGTCTTCTATTATATACGTTTACTGTTTGCTGTTCGTATGTCTGTTGTATGTTTGTTGTATGTTTGTGGTTGTTTTCTGTTATCTACATGCACCTTTTGTTCTCTGTATGTTGGCATATTTCCCACGAGGTGTACATTAAAAAAAATGTAAAGACAAATTTCACAAATCATAAATTTAGCCAAAAGGAGCTTTGTAGTCTGTACAGCCCCGGGAAGAACGCCCACAAAAATCCTTAAACGGGGAAAAAAAATGGAAGAACTTTCAGGAAGAGCATCAGAGGATGGATCCGTCTTCTAGGACAGGCAAAAGATGTTGTGTGTTCAGTGTAGATGAATGTTGTCAAATTACAGTATGGATGATATACAGTATGACAAATGCAGAGAGGGTAGGAGATTCTTGGTTGTTAAGCTGTTGGATGATCAAACTAATGCTAACAGTTTAGTCCTGCTTTATCTTGTGCAGGGCTAACCATCAGCATCTCACTGTCATCAGAATATATGAGAGTGAAATGACATGACAGCCAAGTATAAACATCATCATGGGTTGAAATACTGGTTCAAATAATTTAATTCATATTTCATGTAAATGTCCACTTCAGGTTGCGTTTACATAGATGCAGTGCCGGCTGTTCTGTGGCCCGTGTAGAGAGCCTGATTGATGACAGCAGGATGACATGCCTCCTGTGTAGACTCGCCACAAGTCTTTAATCTCGATCTTGATTGCTTTTTTTGTTAACTGTAATCATGAAATATTAACCCGACCTGAAAGGCTAAGTTCATTTTCTCACATCCATCTTAAAACAATATTCACATGCCCATTATGTACACATCATTCCTTTTTTTATACTGACCATTGAAACATCCCTAAGCATCCTTCCAGTGTAAGGGAAAGGGGACAAGTCTTTCATTTTCATTTGGAAGTGCTTTTTGAAGGTATATTTTATTGACCAGTATGAACATGAGGAGTGATTATAGCAAGCAAAAACTGTTTCTGAGTTCCTTTTGGTTCCTGACTGTTGATGTGAGGTAGAATTAGAGACTTTTGAACTGATCCTTTAACTGTAGCTGTTACATCCAGATACAGTACCGTAGAGAGTAAAAATCTTCAAGAACATCTAATATTAATGTAATTGTCTAGGTGTATGGTCGCTCTCAGCCCAAGCTCAGATAACCGTGAACACATCATCAGACCTGACAGAGCTCCTCCACAGCCACAGGAGGCATGCTACAGCTGCTTTCCCAGGCTGAGTGGCACTAACCGTGACTGATAAACTCATCCAGATGTGTGAAATTTCTGTTGTCCCTCTTTCACAGGTGATGAAATACATCTATTTTAGTGTTGCTGACAGCAGCAGGCCAGCATCCCAACATCACTGATAAATGGGCTTAATGGACTATATATTAACTGCGCTTGTCGTAATGTATAGTGGCACACGCCAGCCACTGAGAGGATGTCACTGTAAATGTTTTATGCCTGTTTTATTGTACTTGACAGCAACGCTGACTCTGATTTGTCATTTGAAGGTTTTGTTGAGAGTGGTCCATTGGCTCTTCCCAGACTTTGCCTTCATGTGGTTGGTGGAGGAGGCCAAGAAGAACATGCCGCTGGAGCTGGACTTCCTCAATGAGGGACACAATGCTGAGAAGGTGGCCAAAATGTTGGCCCACTTCCCCTTTCTCAAGGTAAAATACGACTTAGAACTCAGAATTTCTTTTAATGGCACACACATACCAATCAGTGAGTAGTGATTTTGACCTCTGCCCAGGGATCAATAGGGGTTCAGTACTTGCTGAAGATCCTGTCTCAGGATTCAAACCAACGACCCTCCAGGAACAAGCCCGAATCCCTTCCCCTTGGCCACAGGCTGCTTGTGACTTTTTTTCCATTGGCTTCTTTATACAGTAACAGGCCTATGGAGTTTACAGTGGGATTTAAGTTTGATCCTCTTGGTCCCATGTGTGCACAGACAGTATACTCGTATACAGCTGGTAATAATTTTGAGACGGTCTCTTTCAGTTTAAGGCCCAGCATTTAAAATTGTACTCAATACAGTTAATAGAGGTCACACTCATCCACTGTGTGTGTGACAGCTTCCTCTGTGCTGCCTGTCGGCTCTTCCTAAATTCTAACAGAGCTGGGTTACACTGCAAATCATATTTCCTTTACGAGGCAGCGTTGGACTTCATGTCCATTATCATTTAATTTCCTGGTGTCCTTTTTCTTAATACGTCTGTTTGAGAACATTTATTAGCTGTGGTGAATGTGAATTAGACTTCTTTTTCCAGCTGCCTTTCTTTGTTCGACGTTCACATCCAGAAAGCTTAAACTTTTTTTGCTTTTTGTATTCTCCTCTGTCATATGCTGCTTTTTATTCAGCGTTTTTAATTGTATCAGTTGGCATGTGATACAGACAGAGACATAAAACTTGGCAGAGTGAAAGACAATTGTGTGCAAATGCCTTCCTGTTCATCCAGTAAGACTCCAGTTGGCTATAGTGGAGTCTGAATTAACATAATGATTAAAAAATCAAGTCTCTTAAGTAAAGAAGTTTTGACAGGTCAGACAAAAACTTTGATTTGGGTTTTTTTTTTCCAGCATTTGATGAGCATTAATTGTCTTTCTAGTCAGCACTGAATTTTGTAAGTGTCACTCAAAGAGGTACCCTTCCTTACTAATCAGTACCAATAACTCTTTGACGTCCAGTGTTTTCACCATCTTGTACAAACGCTGAGCAAGATCGTTGACCATGGGGATGTATCCACCGCACAGGATGGGACAGGAAGTCAGCAGAGTATTGAGTATGCAGACTTAAAGGAATAGTTCACCCAAAAACGAAATTCGGGCATTATCGATTTACTGACATGCTGATGAGAAGCCCAGTGTAGTTTTTTTATTCCTCAAAGTGCCGCTGGAGGCTCGGGGAGGTTTCATCCTGACTGCAAAGAGATATAATGAGAGTCTATGGTAACCGAAAAGAAAATGTCCATAAAACTACTCAAAAACTTTGTAATATTCCTCCATGCTGCTTGTCCACGTCCACAACGGTCGCAGCTCCAGACAACATTCAAATCACTCATCACTAGTGCAGCCAGGTCCCTCTTTCTGGCACTGCTACGGTAGTGCACACCGCTGCTCGGGAGAACTGCATGAACACGTGAGCAGCCTCCAGGCTAACAACTGCAGTGACTGGCTATAGGCTATAAAAACATACTAAATGCCACTAGTACGCCCGTTCATTTAGTGCCCCTTCAGGACACTTAGATTGCAGTGGACGAGCAGTATGGAGGAATATTAGAAAGTTTTTGAGTAGTTTTATGGACCTTTTCTTTTCGGTTACCATAGACTCTCATTATATGGCTTTGCGGTCAGGACGAAAACCCCCCTTTAACAGTTCTTGCTCTGATGTGTTGAACAGATGGATTTTTTGCTGATAATATTAAGCATCACTCAGACATTTGTTGAGTCACTGATCATCACTTCCTTAATTAAAGCAGGTGTTTTAGGATAGACCTACTTGCATTAATGTACAGGCACAACTGATTTTACAGCATAGTCATATCATTTGATCATCCAATCACATTGGTGATATTTGGTATTCGCTGTGTGACGAACACTGGTGACGAACACTGGTGACG
>JBCAUF010000042.1:24406668-24422141 GCA_038406115.1 Haemulon aurolineatum
GTTTTTCAGAAGCAAATGGTTCCAGGTAGAACCTCAGTCCCTGTAGAAGAACCCTTATTTCTAAGAGTGAAGTCTTTCATTCATCATTCATTTGCAAAAAGATTTCCTTGTATAGGCTCTAAATCAGTGGCACTGACCACACCATGATCCTCTTTAAAGAAGAGGCGACTAGAAGCGCTTTAGTTATTGAAAGCAACTTAGTGAGAGCCCTGTGCTTAGTGGGCCCCTGCTTTTCACGTCTGGACACTGAGAAGTTAGTTTCAGTCTGAGAGTGCCAGAGCTAGAACCAGGTTACGGCTGCGGTATTTTATCTGCATGTGGGGAGCTCGGCTGAATCCCTGTCTGACAAGATACGACGTAGGGAACGCGAGGAGCAGGAGATGGGCCCTCTCCCACAACGGGGGGAAATACCCACAATGCACGCCAACCAGAGGACACTGGGACACTGACAGGAAAGTGGTTTCCCATGGTTTTCCTGCTGCTGTTTATGGGCGTCACAGTGGAGACTGTTCCTGCTCTGCTTGTCCGATTGTGATGAGGGAACAGAGGGGAGATCTCCAGGGGCAACGTTGGGGTTTACTCCCTTTTACCCAGCGGTGGAAGCAACAGACTCTGGTTCTCACACACCAGCTTCATTTTTAGCTGGGAAACCATGACAGTTTAAAATGTAGAGTTCAAATGAACTTTGCACAAGCCAAGTTGTGGCGCCCCCCATTCATGCCTGAGCGCCTGCATCCCAGCCGTCATGCTCCCAGCGCTCCCCAAAATGTACAGAACGGCCCCCAGTGGGCGGTACTGCCCCCGCTGAGAAACCCTAAATGCATTCCCCATAACTGCATACTCCCTACACTACATACCAACAGATTCAAAATGATATTTTTACACAATGAGTCTTTAATAAATTTAAATCTTCATTAAAACTACCAGTCACCACATCTGTAAATGTCACAAATTTGCACAGTAGGATTAAATAATCTACACATCTGTTTGTTTTTTTTAAAATACACATTTATGTGCTATCGTATTTGCATGGAATATTCCATAAATATAAAGTTTTTAAATACAACTTGAGAGAAAATCTGATGCTGCAGGAGTTTGAGAAAATGGCGGTGTTGCTATAAGACACTCCGTCCCTCTGTAACCATCGGCAGAGGACCAGCTGTTCCATCTCCTGTCTGTATGCAGACTAAATGAGGTGGATTATCGTTGTGTCATCTGCAAACTTCACAAGTTTAACAGATGGGTCTCCAGAGGTGCAGTCACTGGTGCAGAGGGAGAAGAGCAGTGGGGAGAGCACACATCCCTGGGGTGCACCGGTACTGTTTGTCCAGGTTCTGGATGTAACTTTCCCTGTCCTTGCCTGGCAGGACATGCAGTCGGTTCTGTAAGAGCGGAAAAGAGGTGTTAATGGCTTTTCAAACCCATGAATGGATAGACTGTCAATGCTTTTAGCAACTTTCTGGAAAGTTCAAAAGAACAAGCTAGGAAGGGTTTGTAGCATTTAGGAGCACTTCTACTCATGGCTTGATGTTATAGTTGTGAGACTTTTGTTCCAACAGAGACAAGATCAGCCACTTGTTTAACAAGTCTTTTGCTAAAAGATGTCATTTCACTTCAGCTGATGGGGCTCTGAGACTGCTGAGATGTTTGCTATCTATCATGACACAAACAGCATTGGACAGATGTGGATGCTATAAGGCCAGTGACCTGCTCTGATCTCACAGTAGCAGTCTGAGCATTATCTCATTTCACAAGTGGGTGTGACACATGTTTTTGATGTGTTTAATTTTAAAACCAAATCCCATTTTGTTTGGAAATGAATGTTGAATCCATCACTGTTGTTCATTGTTCTACACTTAAACGTTCCTTGATTTCCAAGCATATGCAGAATCTATGCAGATGTCACTGTGGTTAGCAAGTCCATAACTGAAGACAAAGCACTTATAAAAAGTCACATACACCGCTGAATGCAGTTAAGGCAGCAGCAGGGGGTGTGGGGGGGCCTCCTTCTGGGCCTCTTGACATTTTGAGGCTATCCATAAAAGGCAAATTTGTTCTAGAGCTTCCAAAGAAAAGCAAGGGTGAAAAGCATTTTTCTAATTTGATCGATGGAGAAAAAATCACATTATTCTTGAAATTGCAGCTTTCAGCACCAAGTATAAAATTACAGAGAATGCAGATACAGACTGAGGATAGGGTCAAACCTGCAGTGCTGTCTATATACGTTCCCTGTCTAGAAGATTCTCAAGCACTGAAGCCTGAATGAAATATTTCACTTGATGAGATTAGAAATGTTCTCCATAGCCAATTTGATCATTTTGGCTAAACAAAGATTGAATAGATGGTGAGCAGATCTACATGCAAAATGAAACCACGCTTCATGGTTTCTAAATGTAACTAGCTCAAAATAGCCTATAATCAGGGTGAGCTTATTTTCAGTCTTTTTCCCATCTGCAACAGCTATTTTAGAGGGCACTTGTGGCACTGCAGACAATTAACAACAGCACTTCCTGGTTACAGAGAGAGTAGAACGAGACAGCAGATTGCAAACTAAGGCTGAAAGGAAACAAACCATGCTGAGTGAAAAGCATTGACACAAGATTAAAAGTTAGTTTAAAGCTTCAGTATGTAACTTTTATGAAATATTCAAAAATCTGGTTTCGCTGGCCCCTCCTAGTGCTCCTATCCACCGCGCCTGAATTAAAGCAACCAATGAGTCTCATTTTCAGGTCGCCCAATGAGATTCAACAATCCAGGTTCAAAAACCTATTCATCTTCAGAATCACCTCTTGCACCTGAAAAGGTTCTTCTAAACAATGTCTGGCACAAAGGATTTCCTGAGGATTTTAGAATGTGGACTCCATTCCTGGGTGAGCCTTTGTTGAGTATTTGCCATTCTATGTTCGCTTACATTTCCAAGTCAGTTACTCTGCCAAAGTCATTTTGTTTTTCAACTTAAAGGACAGTAAGAGAAGCGAGCCAAAGCAAGAACCAGACTTGACTGATAAGCTGAACAAGCACTTAACCTAGGTGCTTTTCAAGGAGTAGTAGAGAAATCAAAATCCCAGAACATCTGTTTAGACTTTTTTGTTTTGTTGCAGGCCTTTTTGGTCATGAATGAGCATTAACAGTGGACCATTGTGCATTTTAGGACACTGTTCATTTTTAGATATGGGAAACAAACCTTTTCATTTTTGAATCATTTCTGGTGTCGCATTGGTTTGTATTAGACAATAAAGGAAAAGTTGCAAAATCCACACACTATTTACTGAAGCATATATTGCAGCTTTCTGTTTAAACAAATTAAATCCACGTCAGTCAGTTTTTGCTACAAAACACTCACCTGTGATGAAGACCATCCAGATTTGGTTTGAATTGAGATATAAGTCAATTTATCCATCTGTCACAGCCAATAGACTGGCTGGCATTTGTTAAGATTCACTCAGCTGTTTTCTTTATTTTTTGCTTTTTAACATGACTACCTGTGCTTCCCTGGATATTGGTGCAGAAGTGACTGCTCACCGCATTGGTATTGCATGTGGCGTACATTCAAATCATGCACTGCAGGTGCAAACTGACTGGTTTTCTTCACATGAACCATATTCATCACATTGTGACCGTTTTTGATTACCCCTCTGACTTTTAGAAGAGATTGTTGATATTTTGACCATGCGGGATCTCACAGACAATCTCCACCTCTCTGGCACAATGGACAATGTTTAATCAATATGCTGAGACAGCGGTCTTTGGCACAGAGACTGATAAAAGGGGACAAAGAAAAACGATCGAACCTGAAACTCCATCGTCTCATTTGGCCTTCCTCTCCTTTTTCCTCCGTCTTGAGTCCATCTCAGTTGGCAGGTAGACAGACAATATCAAAACATCTCACATATATCTGAGAAAATCTCATCAGTGGTTTTAAAAATGCAGTGACATCAATAAAGCATTAATTGAATTGTCGTACTTGATAATTGAAAATTATTATACATCTTCTCTATCATACATTGTAATATCTGTTGTGTTCTTTTAGAAAATCTGAAATGCCCATCTTTTCACAGCTCTATCAGACTGTCACTGATGCACAGGCCCTTGGAGTCAGTCGTTCCTATCACGCTTGCTCCACTGAGCGGGTGGAATAACCGTTTGTGCCTCCTCCTCCAAATTGGCTACTTGACAAAGGGAAGAAGACAGGATTTGTGAGGTGTTCAGGTATTCTGACTGTGAAAACAAAAACCACAGGGAAATGTTAATGAGAACACTGTAATTGCCTCCAATACATTTTTTCATTTCATACACACGTTTGTAGATTCTTTACTGAATGAACATCATTATCAAGGTAAGTAGAACGCCACTGTTTTGAAGTTAGCAGCTTCATGTAACCTGTAACTTCACATCTCTTCATTGTAGGACAGAGAGATATAGAAGATCATTTATACCTACTGCCATCAGACTTTATAATTCTTCTACAAATAGATGAGCTGACAGACAAATGAATTCCCCCTGGGGATGAATGAAGTAATTCGTATCGTATCGTATCGTATCGTATCGTATCGTATATCGTATCGTATCGTATCGTATCGTATCGTATCGTATCGTATCGTATATCGTATCGTATATCGTATCGTATCGTATTCTTCAGCTTCAACTTGAGCGTGGTGACAGTGTGTCATGTATGAAGAAATGGTTAATCTCAGGAGAGCTCAGTGTTTTTCTGACTTGACTGAGCTAATTTGGAAAAATCATTTGGAAGGCTGTGTGTGTGTGTGCGTGTGTGTATGTGCATATGTGTGTCCAGGGTGACACTGTTAGTACTGGAATTGCTGGAGTGAATTAACATTGCTGCGTAATCACTCTGCATTATGGCCCAGCTCAATAACTTGACACTGCAGGTCATTGGCATGTCAAGCTGCTTCTGTCGATATGTGCTTCACCCACCCACCCACACACAGGCAGGTGATACCCGCTGGAACACACACACATCTAAACACGCACACACACACAAATACTTCCTGCGGCGAGGCATGACTTATATACTCTGAAGTGGGGAAGATAACACAGTGATGTGATCAATAGCACTTCGGTGGCAACCACTCCCTGCCCCTGTGCCCTTAGGATATATACTGTTTGAGGGCAGTAAAAATCCTAATGGATTCACCCTCTCCCTTCCTCTCTCTTTATTTCACCTTATCTTTATTACCATCGCTGTCCCTCAGTGCTCCATCCCCTGCTGTAAAGTATCTGTCGCTCTAAAGGCAACTATTCTTTGCAAAGAAGATGTTTCCGTCCAACAAAAAGATCCACTCAGAGCACCGAGTTTATGTAACGGCTCAGTTTGTGATTATAGACGCGTCAGCATGTACATGTACAGCATGCGGTTAGATAATTGAAATGGCAGATAGGACCGAAAAAGGGGAGTGTGAGAGAGAAAAATCTATGTGAAGACATTTTCACAACAATAAATTGAATCAATTTAAACTTTTGCAGAAGGGCAGCGTTTGGGCAGCAGACTGAAGCCTTTATCCACCATCCATCCATTTTCACTATGAGCCCATTTCTATTCATGATTTATGTCCAGGAAATAACTTTCACAGGCTGTCAGTCTATCACAAGACAAATACATTAACATTCTGTTTACTGTGATGGATTGAGCAAACAATGCTGTTAATTTTGCTACTCTCACGCTTTGGCCACAATGAAAACCCATACACGTGTACATGTGTGGACCACTTGCAGAGTGGATGTGCTTGCGAAATGTGTCTTTTTACTGGGTAAAAATACATACACAGAGAATATACAGGGCTGTGTGACCCTGGGATTGTGTCCTCAGCTTTTGGATGTGGCATGGCACTATAAACCAAAATCTCCACGAAGTGCATTTTAGTCTATAAATGTTAACTTAACCACATTGCAGAATATTACATAATATGTATATGTAATATTTTGTAATGTGGTTAACATCTATAGTGGAAGTGATGTAAGAGATAAGGAGACAAAGTAGCTGCCTGCAGATACTGTATACTAGTAGCTAAATTAAAAAAATGTATGATTCTTTATGACCCATTTCTGAACAGAAGACAGGCCTATTTTTGTTTTTGTAGAGTGATTCTTCCCTGTGCATACGCACCATTTACATGTTGCTCTCACACTTAGTGTAGCCAGTTTCACTGAGTACTATGGAAGGGTAGTGCTGCAACCGCATGCATGTATGTGCACCATCTGCATATGTTGCATGCAGCCAATGGGTTAGAGCCTGACCAGTAGGGATTCAGCTCTTGTATTTGTCCTGCTAGTTGTACATGAAGTAAGTTTTGGGGTCATTAAATCCAAAGTGTGAATTCTCTGGGACTCATGAAGGAGCTCAGCAAATTTAAACTGTCAAAGTGACTGTGTGTAAAGCTGATATCATTACCTGAGGATGGCACTAAACAAAAACTGTAATGCCTACAATAGAACCTGCATTCGTCAAGTTCCTCCAGGAGGATCCTAAAATCTCCCCAGGCCAGATGGGAGATGTGACCCCTGCAGCATGTTCCAGGTCTGTTCTGGGGTTTTGTCCCAGTTAGATGTGCCTGGTAGGTTTCCAGGAAATGGAGTGTTAAGATAAAAATGCTCTCACCTGATTGTATTCAAGCTCCTCTGACCTAGACATGATCATTTAGAAACTGGTCAATAATAATTTCACTCTCTGGTCTGACCCCCTACATGCCATGGTCGGAAGTAGGCTGTCAAAAGTCAGGGATGCATTGTGTTACCACGGTGAGATTCAAAATATAAGTTACGCAACTAGGATTGGAGCTGCTGATTGTAAAAGCCTTGACTCTAACTGATCAGCCCCTGTAGACTTTTTGGCCCTTTTACCCCGATTCTTCTCTGGGGCCTCTCCAACCGGCTTAGCAGTGTAAGCCTGCATGTTCAATGCATAGCTGGTGTTTTGCGTCACATGCTGCCCAGATTTTTGTGCCGTATTTAACTGGTTTGGAGAGCATATATTGCCTAAATGGGCAGCGACCCCTGAATGCCTCTAGTCTTTCATCCACTGTGACATTAGGACCTGGGTTGTAGGGTAGTGGAGGTTGCTCTACCCACTACTCCCACACTGTCCTAATTGCTGCCAGCTAGTCTCTCTCCCGACTGACAGCCTTTGTCTCTAAATTATCAAATTGGAATACTCTGGAGAAAATATGAAGTCTACAGAGCCGTTGTGTCTGCCTGTCTCTGCATCCCACAGACTGGCTATTGATTCATCCTTTGACTCCTTTCAGCCAGGATGAGAACCCCCAAATATACAAATATTTATAAAAAAGTTCCTTCCACTTTCCCCCAAAAACACACCTTCCTTCTAGATTAGTCATTTCAAGAATGGTTTTAATCCCAGTGGGCCCTGGCACTGTTTTCACAATGTTTTCACAGACAATTTTGCCTGGTGTATATTTAGGGATACAGATCTTCATGGAGAATCTTTCTGGAAAGGGTTTACTTTTCCAGTGCTAGCATACTCAATTAAGACTTCATTGTTTCAACATCTGTGATGGGAGGTTACTGGACCTCTATTTAACCAAAGTCTCGGTGTATGCATTCATGTACAGTTTGCATGTGACAGTGTGGCTGTCGTACTGTATAGCCTTTACAGTTACACCATTGTGGTAAAATGTAGCCTTTGGGTGCAAAACGAGGCAAAGGAAAACCACTCTTGACTGCTCTCTACAGGTGTTAGGACGGCTATAAAGCTATAGACCCGATAGCTGCAAATGGATCTTGAGATGCATGTACCCTGAGTGTGTGGGGGTCATTCGCTTGCCTTTCATCTGTAGTGACAGAATAATAAGTGTCCGAGGAGACCACTTAAACACTACCAGGAATAGATTTAGTGGATTGAGTTCCATTACAGTTCTCAAATAAACGTTCATGCATTCTGTGTCACATGGAAGGTTGGAGACGAGCCTCTCACAGCGAGCCAGCTCCACAGTTTTAGTGCTGGGCCAGTGCTGGAGAAAGGTTGGAGTTGGACTTTTCAGATGATTTGAGTTTAGAAAGTTCGCTTTAGTTTACATTAGCTAGTTCCACCAATAGAATCTGTCGGTGAAACTTATAATTTCACCTAAAAAAATCCCCGGTTGACAGGTAGAAATAAGAACCCATTGTTTTTGGGGGGGTTTAGTGGACAGACAGAGAGTGTCGTGTAAAAGGTGGAGAGAGAGAGAGAGAGAAGGGAAATACACATAGCAAAGGGTAGTAGTTAGGAATCGAACCTGTAGCCACTGCAGAGGACTAATGGCCTCAGTATCTGGGGTGCAGTCTACCAGACACCTATGTCTGTTCATGTTTACTTCTGTGAGGAAAAAGACATTGTGCTTCAAAAATGATTACGAATTCTGATGGTAAATCTGCCACTGTTATCAGCGTGAAGTCCTGGGAAAGGCAGAGGAGATGGAGAAACAAGGCGAAGGAAATCGAATCCAGATCTCACTGATGGGCGTGGTGTATGACTGACAGGTACAGGCAGCTCTCTGATCGAAAACCAAATGCTTCTTTGATGAAAATAGTGGCAAAAGGAACTGCAAGGTTCTACAATGAAAGCTCCCCCTCAATTTAAATGTCAACAGAAAGAAATTGTAATTGCAATGTATCAGCTTAAATGATATTATGATGCTTTATTTTAAGGCCTCTCAACATTTTGAAGAGAGCATCAAATGATGTTAAAGAGCAAGTCCATCACATCTGTGGCAGAACTGTATGGACAAGAGTATCTGGTGAGGGCTGCTGATGAATATTATGAACTATGTCCACGAGAGGTAAGGCAATAGGAAGTGGTGAAGGATAAGTCAGAGTAAATTTAGTCATGTATATTGTGCTAAAAGGCCAGCAAACACTCTGTGTCCTTCGTTTCTTTAATACCTCACTGGTACAAGTGATGAACCACACAAAACACACAGACAGGTTTCAACCATTGTCTTCCTCTTCCTTCCTCAGCTGCTGTTGCTGTTTCAACAGTGAAAAAACAAACATTTTGGCTAAAATTCACCCGTGCAGCTCAGAAAATGTGACTAATACTGTACATTTCATTTGTTCGGCAGAGAGAAAAGTTCTCTAGCCACTAGGCTAATTTATGCAATATAAAATATCATGGGCTGACCAATTATGCTGACTAAAAAAAACAAAAAACAAAGTTTGAGCCAAACTTTATCCTTTTGGGAATTGTCCTTGTTGTTAAGGTGTAAATTAAGTGTTTTAGTTGAGTCAATTTAAAACAAAGTTTACTGTATTAACTGGTCGCAATACAATTATAAATTTATAAGATGTGGATGGCTGTGTTCTATATGAGATAAAAGGATAAAGATGAAATATAAACATAGTGTAAAATGTGTTACTATATATATATATGTCAATTCTATACAAGTTGAATAAAGAGAAATGTGTGCACATAGTTAATGCCACAGTATATTATGTAAATGTACAGTTGAGGGATTGCGCTGAGCTGACAACAGTAGAACACTTGCACATGGTATTGCACAGAGTTAAAGTGTAGAATAAGTACATTTTTTATTCTGTTATGTCAGTTAAACATACTATAATAAATATGAATAAATCATGGGATTATGACTACTGACAAGAAATGAGACTCAGAGTGTCTGACACTCTGAGGGCTGAGTTGAAGAGTCTGGGGGCCACAGGCAGGAATGACTTCCTACGTCGCTCTGTGCTGCATCTTGGTGCTTCAGTGGTTGGGGGACGACTAAACTAAACAACTAAACTAATTGTATACATGGTAAGTCTTTGATTGTGGCCACAGCTATTTTAATATTTGGAGTGAATGAGCTGGCTCCTGTTTTTTTCTTAATTGCATGCTTTTATCAAATTTTTGATTTATTTTTATAATTTAATAATTGTTGTGTTTTAGTTTGCAGACCACATGGTGCCACTGCCTGTCAAAATTCTCTTAGGTCCCTCTGCAGGCTGATTAACTAATTAAGTTCTCGATTTTAAGATTTTCACACTCCTTTTGAATCATTTATGGTTGTTTAATATTTTGGAGTTTTATTGTTTTGAAACATTTATTTTTATTGATTGATTTAAAAATAAATGATCTATTCTGTACTGTACTTTTATAGTAAATATGAGTAAGGGCTGAAGTACTGAAACATATCGTTTCCCTCCCAAAATATTTTCAAGTTTCAAAAAAACAAACAGAAAAAACAGATGGACAGATTGGTTCAGTTTTTTCGTTTTTTTTTTAAACTTGAAAATATGACCATTATTTTAAAAGGGTGACGATATGAAGGCGTACAGCTACAAAAGCACACAAAAGCAGGGAGGACTGAACATTTGTCACAGGCTAGATAGTTTTATCTGGCGACAGAAATACTGGCAGAATTCCACACCATGAGAAAGCAGAAGAGGAGGCTGAATACGGAAGCAGAGGAGGGGTTTACTGTGGTTTTGGGCACTGACTCCTGCTGAATTCACTGGGTGTAGAGAAGTGCTTCAGCTGCTGCAGACTGCTCTCCATTATCTGAGTCCATTAGGTTTTCCTGCTGTTTGTACAGAGGTGTGTGTCATTAAGCAATAAAAGACAGTTCGGTCTAAGACACTTCTGTTTGTGATTTGAAGAGGAAGGTTACGTCTTCATATCCTCCATCAGAAAAGATGGTGTGGACAGAAGATGATTTCCTGGTCAGCATAACCTGGAGTCACAGCAGCCTTCTATCACAGAGATACCGAGCGATGTTACGTTAGGGTGCTGAAGTCCTGCCAACTTACAGAAGCTTAATTTCTACAGTGGTCCCACTTGTAGTTAAGTTTTCAGTAGAATCTCCACATTGTACAAAATGTAGGTAGCTGAGATGTTCATGGGCATGGCACGAACCAG
This sequence comes from Haemulon aurolineatum, assembly GCA_038406115.1. Classification (NCBI taxonomy): domain Eukaryota; kingdom Metazoa; phylum Chordata; class Actinopteri; order Lutjaniformes; family Haemulidae; genus Haemulon; species Haemulon aurolineatum. The sequence continues at coordinate 24,417,536 of JBCAUF010000042.1, forward strand.
CACCCGAGCACTTGATGCTACCTGTTCATGTTCCTATGGTTGACTCTTTCCTCACCTCGATTGCTGTCTGCAAAGAATCATGGGCCTGGCCTGGAGCTAAAGACCTGATCAGGTTGACACCTTCCCACCTTCCCACCTTTGTCTCAGATCAGTGCACGCAATACGAGCAGAAGGCACTCCTCTTACACACCACCAGATCCTGCAGTTAAACATCACTATGGACCGTTTTTGACATCTTCAACTTGTATGACTTCCCTCCTTTGAGTGTGATGATTCTTTCAATTTTCTATGTTCAGCAAGTTTAGATCTTGTAGCTCACCTTAAAAATAGATCTCACAGCTTAAAGACGAGAAAACAATGGAAATGGCTCAATGGAAATACTCGTAAAAGGAAGTGCAGGCAGAAACTATGTCATTTCTCATTACTGAGTAAGATTTTAGATTGGTAAGGCATACCATATTTTAAAAATTGCCTTAAACTGAGTGTATTGAAATTTAGAGGACTTTATATAGATTGAATTGTTCCTTTAGCCAGCCTAAGGTCATAAAGACACTCAGAGCAGACCATTGAGAGCAACCTAAGAACTTGTCTGTCTTCCACCATTAAATGAGTATTATGATATACATAAATAATGGTAATGATGGGTGTACTTACTTAGGTCAGTTTCTTTTATTGAATTATTGTCTGTTCTGTATCTGTGGACCATTTCATTCAGCTGTGAATCTAGAATATCTAGTTTGCTTTGTCTTTGAGATGGCTTAATCTTCAATTGCATACATACATTTCTTGTTATTGTTTAATCCATTTTGTTTTTGATTTGAATGCTCAGAAACTAAGTTGAAGAATGAGTAGAAATTATTGGATGTTGGCTGTTTTTTTCCTCCTCTCTGATATTGAATCCAGTTTTGCACCTTGACATTAATTATTCGCCTTTAGCAGCTTCAGTCAAAATGTAAGTATTGGTATTTGCCTTCACAAACCATAGCCTGCCCTTTAGTTATTTTCATAAACAACGACGACCACACTCTATATATCTTACTGAACAGAATGCAACCTGTGAAGCAGACACAATTACATGCCACAGCTTTAACAAATGATCCAGTGAAAGAAGAGTGAGAAACCTGGAAGTGTTTGAGGAGAGATAAAGGCCATCAAGGCAGAGAGGAAGTGCCACAACAAGCTTATTAGCAGGCGTATCAGCCACGAAGATAACAGCAGACACTGCTCACTGGAAGGCTGCAGTGTACTCATGGTGACAGAGCAAATAATGAGCTAATCACACAAGATTTAAAATATACATGGATGAGGTGGAGAGAGGCATGTGAGTGCGTGTGTGCGTGGTATGAGGAGAAAATTGTTGGAAAATTATTATCTAAGAGGCTTTTCATGTGGTACACGTTTGTAAAACAAAATAAACACAGACAAGACAGATCTCTGTTCTGTTATCTTTGGCATCACCTGTGGCATTAAGTGGCAATTGCCAGTTCACCAGTTTTTGCACAATACAAAAAAACTTGTCCTGATTGGCCACTAATTCTTAATGCCTTGGAATGCTGAGCACCTTTCAACAACAACAATAACAAAATTAATTTAAATAAATAATATAAAGATTTTGCAATCTACAAAAAAATTGTTTTCAAATCCTGATTGACTATTGTGGTAGATCAAGCAAAAGATCCAAACTGATCACTTGGGACAAATAGGACATTGTCTAGGACAAATCTGTATTTGGTGTCATCTTCCTCAGCCCTGGGTTTACTATTGGCACTGGTTTTAGCTAACCATGTTTTGTCGACCACAGCAATCTGCCATATTTTGGGCCAACCATTTATTAAAGGTTCCACCCAGAGACACTGTATTTACTTCTGCTTGAAATAATGTCATTGATATTTGACTGTTCTTGTTCTAACAGTGTTACTGAGGATGGGTGCTAGGCTGTACTATGTTTCCCGGGTCCTATGTTCTCTGCTTTGTATGTGACCCCGCTGTTCACCCAAAGGGTCCTATGTTCCCCGCTTTGTATGTGACCAGGTTAAGGGGTTAGGGGGGTTAGGGTTAGGGTTCCACGATTGGGGAACCCCAAGACCCGGGGAACATAGGTACGCTCCCGGTGGAAGTGCCTGCTGGCTGCACTTTGTTGACTCTGTGTTCATGTTTGGCTAGCTAGCTAAGGTTGCTTGATAGCGTCAGCTTGTGGTAGTTGGAAGCAACAAGTATTGTAACTTAAGCCCATGCACAATGAGGGTAAAGTACACTAATCTCACACCTGCTGTTTTGTCATAGCGTGTGCACATTTTACCAAACATATGTCACTGGTGTGCATTCTAACCATCACATCTATGTTTCCAACCAAGCCACCCCACTGTAACTAACTGATCTCAAAAATACATGGGCACAACAGGGGGTCAATTTAGGTCTGGTGGGGTACTGGGCTTCCAATAACTCCAAATGACATAGATGATAATACTAGTTAAATGAAAACAAAAGTCAAAACCCCTTGTTACATTGATCATTACTGTCATCTTTCTCATCATTAATTGCTTCCATATCCTCTTCCCCAGAATCATCATCGTCACTGACAACATCAGCAGCAGATCAATAATCATAATTGGCCCACAAGACCAAACAGGCTCCAAAATCTCCCCTCTCTCTTCTCTTACCCCTGACTCTTGTCAGATGGTTTAGGCCTCCAGAAGATATGTTGAGCTTCCTGTCAGTAACAGGCCATCCTTTTGAGCATCTCTGCCCCTACCTGGTTGACTGATGTTTCACGTGCTTGACTGTACATTATGCACTGAAGCCCCTTCCAGTTATGGATAAACTGCATTAGGATTAACTGGAAAAAGCATTTAATATTTTGGGCAAGCAGGTCTTTTAAGTGTTCTTTTTGGCAGGCTGTGACTTAACCATTATTATTACTAAAGAGGGCATGATGCTAAAATGTAACAAACCAAATGTATCAAATTTAGATATTCAAGTTCATTGTCAATGTCCTACTTGGCAGATTGAAAGTTTACAAATCCAAAGACACAAACAACTTGCTTTTTGTGTCTAACTGTCACAAGTTTTCATGTGTCCTAAATACTCCAGCAGTTCCTCTGAAATCCCAAATTCCAATGTTGCAAAATTAATCCATTTTAAATATTATGTTTAATGTACCTTGATTTTATCTTGTTTCAAAGGAATACCTAAAATATATTTTCTGATCAGAATTGAATTTTATTTTGTCCCTTTTACAGAGCCTGCATTCGGACCATGATGAATGTCTGCCCAGATATCCCACATACCCATTCTTGTTTAAGGATGAATGTTCCACAGAGTGTGATCTTCACAATACTGTTTACTCAGAAAAGGAGAAATCATGTTTGGGAGAAGTCAACGATGAAGAGTTTCCTCAGGTAAATGACGAGCCACTTTATGCCAGTTCATGACTAACCAAAGCTTAGAGTTTTTTACTTATACTCTCATTTGTTTGTAGACATGCACTGGCATGGCCCTCTCCAATCTTCTTCACTTGATTAATATTCACTGTCCAGAAAACACACTGACAACCTCAAAGCATCCGTTCTTAAAGGAGCTTAAGCCTATCCAAAGTCACCTACAATGTCACATGTACTGTCCAAGCTGTGATTATTACACTGGTGACCAAGTTAGTGAAGAGCAGTGTGACACAATACTCGATAAAAAACAGCTCACAGAAGAATGGAAGAATGGAAACTTCCTCATAGACTTACCAATCCAAACACAGAACATCTTCATCTTATTGATGGTTGTCTTAAGTCAGGAAATTACACATGTAATTCTAAAAATTATGACATATGTCGTGGAAAAATGCACCATGATCTGAAAAGGCCCACTTGATTGTCTCCATGGATAAACCTCAACAGTGGACTGGGATGGAGTGCCTGTATTCAAATAATCAGAATCCATTATTTGGCCATAACAAGAGATTGTGAACGAACTTCCTTATCCTGCACACAAAGACAATGTCTGACTTTTTAGCTTGCGGTTTCATAGTAAAAAGCCAAATGTTAATACATTTTTAAAGTAATTCACTCTAGAGTGTCAGAAGTTGTCACCTGTGTGCTTCAGGTTAAAAAGAAATAGCATTTTGGAACAATGCAGCATTGTGGCAGCTCTTATGATGTGTGATTCAGTTGCCAGGCCTATACTACAGAACATGACCAGCTTTAATTGGCAATATGGGTTCAGCCTCAGCCTACAAGTGTAAATGTGTGTGTAAAAGACATAAACACAGCCAGAAAATTTTAAAATGAGCACTCACTTTCATTCTACAATGTTGCCAAAACGCATAGGCATATATGAAATCTCGTGAAAGAGAAATTGTAGTGCAATTTTTGTCTTCATTGTATCAATATCAATATATATCTACATACGGCCTATTCATACAGTATATTGCTGAATTCTGAAAAATAAATACACTAGTGTCCCATATAAGGAAATTTATTCTTATTCCCAATATATATTGGGATATATCTTGTTTCAAAAGGGCTAACCTGCGAGAAGGGGTAATTTGGGGCTACAGGATTTTGTGAACAAGACAGAAGTTTAGCTTTGTCATTCTGAACAGGGATATGTGCTGCTG
>JBCAUF010000042.1:24452762-24465200 GCA_038406115.1 Haemulon aurolineatum
TATATATATGTGTGTGTGTATATATATAAATTAAACTTATCATGTTATAATGCGAAAAGTTTCATATTTTATCGTGCATTTTTTTCATAATGTTAGCTGACACCAGATGTTTTATCTAGTGCCACCCTCAGGTCAACATTTCCACTTGACTGCCACCTTAATCTTTGACAAATGTGAAAAAGCGTTTTGCTGTGGATATTCATTGTTTGCAGGGTTCTGAGATTCTGAACGTGCTGCATTATGGCTTAACAAACTTTATACTTTTACACCAAATAGCAAAATCATCAGTATGCTGTGGAACAGTTTGCACAACATGTCAACCCCTGTGGACCAGAGCGTGGGGATTTAAACCTGTTTGTTTCTTTGTTATATCTGTCCTTGGACTTTGTCAGTAAACGTCACAGTCACTTCAAGGATGAGCTTTATTTCATCTGATTTTATTTTGGGTGCTTTAGTTGTTTTTGTGTATGTGCTTTTGATGCAGTAACATGTCTGTGCTAAGAGTGTATGTGTCACTAACATTTACGAGTGGAGGGAGGAAGTGCCTCTTTCGTCACACTGGATATTTTTTCTCCCTGAATTTCATCTAATGGAACTGAATGATTGTTTAACTCTCCATTGCTAAAACCCTCTGCATTGTTAAGGACATACATATGGCTGTGCCCACTGCCAGCCCTCTGTATGGACTATGAAGTGTATAATAATTTGCATGACAGTCAACATGCAAGTAAGAAGAGTGTTTTCTAATGCTGGCTTTGTTTGCTTTTCTCTGTTTCCTTCTGTTCCAGAGGTCAACAACAATACACCAGGTGAGTTTGAATGAAAAAAAAAGTCAAATGCAAATACTAGATATGACAACCGTAGCAAGTATTTGCATAGCTGTAGATTTCCACACTGGCTAGGGCGTTGAAAATATATAGTAGACTTATATGTATACTTATTGCTGCATTGTGGTGTAAAGGAATTATCACTTTGTATTAAAAAGCTGTCAAAAAGAAAGAACAGTAACGCAGTGTGCAAAAAGATGATGAAGATGAAACAAGAAACAGGCTATAGCTAAGATATATTTGCCCTTTAATTGCAAAATTCTGTACTATTTGTCATCTCCATGGAATTGGATGTTTCCTACCTCCTTGGTATTCAGATAATTTACAAACATGAAAATCAGCTAACAGAGTATTTGCAGTTGTCATCGTTATACATTTCTAATGGAAATAGTTCAACAGCTCACACTAGTTTCATTGAAGTGATTTTATGAATTTATTTTGAAAAATATATTTTTTCATCAGACATCATGTAAAGGGGTAAAATTAGATTTCACTCTGGCCAGCACCCCCTCTGCACCCACTCCCAGTGCTAATGGGTAGAGACGAGGTTTGTTTCACTTCTGGTGTCATGCTGGTATTTCTTATGAAGAAGCCTCCTGCTCAGCCACAGGAAGCTTCGTGTCACCTGTCAGTGTGTTCTGATGGCATGCTTTTCCTCCACGGAAAAAACATGATTCATCACAATACCAAAAAGTATTGAAACTAAGTGTTCTCTATCCCCTCTCTCTCTTTTACTTCTCGATTCTTCTCAAGGCCTTGCACATATGATGGCAGAACAAGGTATGCCTCTCTTTTCCACTTCTGTATCATGTCTTTCCTTTTTTGTGATTCTAGTGTAATGCATGCTTTGGTGTTGGTGTGCATTATACTGTATATGAAAGTGCTTGGTTCTATATACAATTTGATTTGAATATTTTCCTGAATTGCCCTGCAAAGCTAAAATGCAATAACTACCTATTTGGTCAGAACAGTGTTAAGACTTCTGTCTGACATTTGTTGGACTGTTGGAAAATCAAAAATGAATATAATCAAGTCAAACGACAGTAACTGTACTTCGACTTAACCACTGACCACCAACTAAAGCAGGCGAGCTACTTTAAGTTGAAGCTAGCTAGTAAGATAACTAATCTACACTCACTCTCTGTTTTCCAAACCGAATCTTATGATTGAAAAATATAAATTAATTTATATAAATGTAAATTTTATTGGTAATTTATTCCAACCATTTTCATTCCCATGGGTGTCAAAATACTGTAGCTTGGCCAGCTGCCCTAGGCGTCTGAAACCGACACACAAGGCGCCCTCTAGTGTCAGTATGGAACACAATGGGCTTTCAACCCATTTACATCAGCATTAGATTAACATCGGGGTTGTGTACATGTTAATTTACATAGCAAATGTGGTGCATTTTGTACGCAAGCTAATTTTATCCAAATAATCTTTTTCCTAACCATAAGCACATCCTTTTGTTGTTGTTGTGCTTTTGGCAGGATAATATTTCCTGTGAAGACTGCAATTTCTGTCATGGAAAGTGACACATCCATAGTGATACTACAGGGGAAACTAGATAGTCATATTTTGGGGCTGTAAACCACAGACCATGCTGCAGTAATTGATGAGTCAGGAGTGAGAACATGTGGAATTTGTTTTAAGGTAGACATGAGGTTATGAAACTTTTACTCTGCTGCAGTTCAAAGAGAAATATTGCACTTTTTACTCTCTGTTACTGGTTACATTTCAAATTGAAATTCTACATAATAAAATCTTACATTTTACTGCCAAATGCATACTATTACACGCATGCTTTAAGTAAATGCTAAAAACTTACATAATAATATAGAGTTTAAATGCAGAACATCATGCAGGACAAATTTGACTTTTTTGTATTTGCGATTATCTTCAGTAAAATGATTGCCTTTAAAAGGCATAAAATGAAGGATTACAATCTGTCTATATATGAAACCCATTATTCTCCTCCACCATGTTAGTGGTTAGTGCTCAGTGGCTTTGTGTGTAGCTCTTTGTGTGCAGTGTTGTTGTGTGATTCAGTGGCTCTGTATGCCTGATGTGGTTGCATGTTCCAAGTGTTTTGTGATGTACAATTGCATTATAGTTGCTCCTGTACAATGATTTTTCTCATGACATGTATTCATGTATACATTGATATGCTGTCTGCCAGAATTTGAACTTACGTCTCCTCTTCTTCCTCCTCCCTGTCCGGCTCTCTCGGCTGTGGATCCTCTGTTCTCTCTCCTCCGCCTCCTCCTGCTCTTCTAGCTAAAAGCAAAGGTACAGCTTTTTCGAAATCTTTCCTTTTCCGCCTCTATGAAAAGCGACGCTTGCTCTGTGAGTGTTTGAGAGCTCTAATGTGTTTACTTGTCTGTGTTCAGTGTCTCTTCTGTAATGGTTTCTCACCGAGGGTGCTGGATTAAGCGAGTAATTAAGCCAACCTTAATTGAAGGAGAGGGAAAAAAGGGAGCGTGTCGCTTTGTGTCTTCTTACTGTGTGTGTTTTGGGATTTGTTAGAATGCTGTACAGTGTATACAGGGACTCTGTGAGTTTTGTGATGCAGAGTAAACAACAGTCGCTGTGGATCAGTTTTCACAAGAACAAGCCTCTCCAGTCTCTTTCTCAGTATATCAGAGCTTCTACTCATTGCTGACGTGTTCATAAGCTGAGTTCAAATGACAGCACTCATAATTCATTCTCACTACCGGCTGATGGAAACGGTGACAGGACAGGAGCATGAAATGGACTGAAAGTTAGCAGCGGTTAATTTGTGCTTTCCTTTGGGGTACAAGTGTGACTTTATTGTAGTTTTATGTGGATAAATCTCAGAAAATTTGATAAAATAAGGACACGAGACTTGACATGGACTTGTCTGGACTTGAAATGTACTCTGCTGAAGACAAAACTAGACTTGAAACTTAAGGGCGAGACTGAGGGGTCTTTACTTTATGATTCATGCATGTAGAAAAAAAATCTGTCCTGTGTAATTTTGCTTTTTGGAGCGCTGCCAAACTGTCATGAATAATTGATGTCGTAAAAATGATGTACTTGCAAATATTCGGGTATAACTGCTGGCACCAAAATAAAGTTCAGATGAACTCCCAGAAATTCAAATATGAGAAATTAGCTCTTAATTTTAAAATTAAGTAGCCTCAGAGAACAAGAAGTTTAATAGCTTTGTACCCATCTGAAATTATCTTCATCATGACTTGCACTGTTTGTGGTTCAGAGAGACGACCAAGATGGAGACACACAGTGCAATTGCCAGAATTAATGTTGGCATTTCTTCAAACAAAAGGATATATTTACATTTTTAAAAGTTTAAAAACACGTTTTTTGGGTTCAAATACCAGATTTGTTGCCGAAATGGTCTGGCGGTGGTAAATGGACTGACTTATATAGCGCCTTTCTAGTCTTCGTGACCACTCAAAGCGCTTTACACCCAAGTCACATTCACCCCTTTCACACACACACATTCATACAATGGTGGCCGAGGCTACTGTACAAAGTGCCACCTGCTCATCGGTATCTATTCACACACATTTACACGTCGATGGCCAGGCCACTGGGGGCAACCGGGGATTGAGTATCTTGCCCAAGGATACTTCGACACGTAGACTGCAGGGGCCAGGGATCGAACCGCTCTACCACCTGAACCACTGCCGCCCAAATGCTAGGTGGTGTCAAAAAGTGGCGACTTGGCAGCTGCCTCACCAAACTGTTAAGGGCTAAGACACATAATCAACAACAACTACATATATTTCTTAAAATGACAAGTGTGAAGTTGCGATGAAAAGGTATAAAAACACCACGACGTTCCAGACTTACAGAAACTCACCATGAGGCCTTTTGCACTGTTGAACACCTTTACATTCAGATGATTGAAATGCTAGCTAGAATGCTAGTTGCTGGCGCATTGAAGAGCGGTGCCATATTGTGGCTGATGAACACAAAACTGAATAAGCATGAAAATATGGAATTTAAAGGTCCTCGCGGGTGCTAGCGGAGTGTTAGTGTAAGCGTTAGCTGCTCCAGCACTGAATATGTCTTCGGGTGTTTGCCTTGAGAAGCTGTAATTGGTCGCAGCCTGCTGTGTACACCTGTAATGGCTTCCCCCATTCACAGAACAAAGCTTGTGTAAGCTCCTGGAGATTCCTCTCCCCTCACCACCTGTCTCTCCTCCGTGTTGCTGTGTCTAATCCCTGAGCGAGATGGACATTATTAGGCATCCGGCTCCCTGTCGCCTCCTGTTAGGCAGACAAGAGGCTCCATTCTGGCTCTATTTGCATGGTGGCTCACCGGTGGCAGTGCAGCAGATAGAGAGAGAAGGGGATAATAGGAAACGGTGCCACTGACGTCGAGGAGTCGTATTTCACTGTCACGGGCTGAAACAGAATGCTTCTCCCCTCATTTAAATTTTTTTGAGATTTCTTTCTGTTGCCCTATTTTAATATTCCCCCGGTTGATCTGCCCCCTTTTTTCTGGTATCTCCGTTTTGCCTTCCCCTACCGCCTCTGTTGTCTTCTTCATTTTCACTCCTCATTCAATCTCCAATTACCCTTCCTTCTTTTTCGCCCTCACCTGACCTCTCTCCTCTTTCTAATCACAAACAGTCTCATCCCTTTTTAGTACCTTCTTTCTCTGTTCATTCTCACTGTCTCAATGCAATTTTGTCCATCAACCATTTTAGTTTTTGCACATCTGTCACCACAATGTAGCGGTAAACTGCCATTCTCTCCTGAGGGCCTCAAAGACCTCTCACACATGTCTCTCTTTGATAAAGTTTTTGAATGTATTATTTTCTCTAAACAGGTCTCTGTTATTAACACATGTTACATTTTGTCAGCGAGAGAAAAATGAACGTGTGCTGAACTCTCACTGAACTGCCAGCGATGACAGATGCTCATAAATGTCCGTGGAGAGAGAAAGGCTCTTGATCGTTTTGCTCCGGGTTCAGATATATGTCTAGGGCTGCCAGTCAGCCAGTAGGCATATTTGATTCTTGAAAGGGCAGATCTTCCACAAACATCATCTTAATTTAGTCAGACATCAGTGGTGGATGATGTTAATCCCCTGAAAATATGAATTTACTGCAAAAATGCTGAAACCTAAAAAGCCACTTTCTCAGCAATGAAATAGGTGAATGTAATATGATCAAACCTATAGGAATGATGAAATATCTAACCATATTTTTGGCTTTAAAATCATACAAATCAATGTTTCTGTACCATCTATTTTATTTTGTGACTCACTGTGATGTGAGTGTAATCCTGGTGCTATAGAGGTTCATCTTAACTAAAATTGGCCTGTAAACTAAAGCAGAAAATGCAGTGAACCTGTTCATGACTGGATCAGTCATGTCATGATGGTGTCAGGGTGGAGGAGGACAGACATGTTGGGGGTTGGTGGTCTGGGTGCTTGGACAGTTGTGTTTTCTGCGCTTCACTGAATGCTGGTAAGTGAGCCAGACATGGAGGGCGGGGATAGCCCAGCATCAGTGACAGAGGGGGGTAGGAGGATGGGTGTGCCTCAGAGGCATGTAGAATCAAGGTGAAATGCAGTTCTTGTGAACCCTGGAGTGGCTTTGCCTCATTGATTTGATGAAGTGCATGAGAACAAAGCAGCGCTGCTATTTGAGGCTTCATTACTGCTTTTATGGGACTTTCTCCTGGTAGATGGTGGTTTGCTTTAAAGGGCAACTTTAGTTTTGTTTCAAAATGCAGCATTGTTACCAATTATGATGAGATTTTATTACCAATTTAATTTAAGATCAGGTGATCTCAAAACAACCTCATATACACTATTTTAGCAGGGAAAACAACAGAAGTTAGAATTCTTTATTTATATAATTTGTTTGCTTATACCATTGCCTCTTTGATTGTGTTACTAGCCCCGCTGTGTTTAATTCTAAGTTATGTCACTACATTAAAGTCCATGTTAAGGCAAATCAATGATTTACTTCTAAACACATTATACATGTTGGAAAATGGTTACAGACAGCACCTACAAAGTCTGATGACTATGCAGTTCTGATTTGCGGAGATACAGCTTTAAACTTTGTCCTCGTCTCAAATTTTCTGATTTTCTGGGCGGGTGCAAAAAGGGATCTCGTGACGTATGGCGAGCCCATAAGGCTTTGTAAAAGAAGGTGGATAATTTATTTTTCAGCGCCACAAACCCCGCAAAATGACTCGCTTCACCATCATAATTTAATTCATTTGGTCTGATAACATTTGGAAAGTCTAGAAGAGATTCCCCATTCATTTTAGCGGAGCGCTAAACCGGAAGTTAGTGGCAAATTTTGCCGACACGCCCACAGGGTTTGGGAGCAGAGACAGGCTGATTTTAACACAATTTTGAAGGCTAATTTCATATATTTGACGATTTTCATGAACATTCAAATTTGACAGGGTGTTCAATAACACCATTTTCTGTGGTATGTCAAAATCAGAACACATGCTTATTTTAACTTTACACAGACTTTAACAGATTTCAGCAGTTAAGCTGGTAAGTAAAATATGACTTATGTTGAAATATTAAGTGACATCAATGATGGCCTCAAAATAAAGGGATGTTACACAAAGCCACTATTTGTTTGTATCACATAGAAATTGTTACTCTGCTTCTTTTTTTGCATTTGAATTTCATTATTTTGCCATTTATACCCTGAATTAATCAAAGTACAGAGCAAGTCTAATCTAAGCTGGTAACTGACACAGATTAACAGGTTAGTGGAAAAAAGTGCGAGTCAGAGGTGCATTGGACCATATTGCATGTTTTTTTTATTTTTTAAGTTGGAGGTTGTGTCTATTGGTAAGAGGCTCAGATGAATGTGAAGTTGATCAGATACTGGATGATGTATCCTTTCTGAATGGATATAATTGATGGTGATAGACTGGATATTTGCATATATGAATCAATTGTCAGAGATACATGTGGCTATACATGATTTATACTGTACAGACACGCTATAGGCAGTACAGTATACAGTGCAAATAATGATCTAAATATAACAGAGGGGATATAGAAAACACAACATACCAACACCTTGTCATGTGATTCAGAGCAAAACCACTCTTGGCAAGCTGCTCACAGCCGAGCTGTTCATGCGGTCCCATACTATGCCATGCCCCGTGCTGGCAGAGATCATATGCCAAAAAACAGCAGTGGCAACAAAAACAACAGACCCAGACAAAACACAGAGAGCAGAACACTGACAAAGCACACTCTTAATTTGTTCCTCATGTCCTTCCCTGTCTACTGCTCTCCCCACCTCTTTTTTTATTTTTTGTCTGAGCTACAGAATTCTAAGGTCTGGACCAGTTGTTACAGAATTAATCTGATAGTGCGCCTAAAGGATGAGTTTTCAAGTTGAATTATAAGATATGTTTACCTGATTTAATTGTTTAACTAATTGAATATTTACATCGAGTGTGATTTGTGCAAACCAAACTTAAACATTCCACCACAGGGCTCCAGGGATAAACTGACAGCAAACAAACAAACAAACAGAACAGAAGTTACTTTGGATATAATTTCATTTCCATCAGGATGTGCATAGCCCTCTGATGGTCTTTACTCTTGGTTCCCCCTAAGAGGTTCCAGCTCTGCAAACTGAGAAAGATGGCATTCATCCTGCACTACTAACAGTGTTTCCAGTGTTCCCACCGATGTGGTGTAAATGGACCACCCGGACAGTTGCATAGGGACCTTCATGGACTGCTTTTATTGGTTGCCACCAGAATCAAAGGCAGTTAGAGATGTGATATGCTCTCACCTGGACTGGAGTACTCAAGTCTAACCCAACAACAGCATTGCACTGACCACTTGGAGCGTTCTTGAGCCCTGACCGAACAAAAGTGGAGGGAAGAGGCTACAATGCAGTCTGAGAGATGTCCTCCATCACCACAGCCAGAAGTCATTTAGTCTATGATATTCACCAAAATCTTTGGGGAACATCTGTAATGATTGTGATTTTGATGTGACGACTGATGGGACCAAGTTGGACCAGATCTGTTCCATTCTGGGTTGATTGGTGTCGACAGTAGGGCTGCACTGAATGTCATTCCTCCCACCAGTCAGCAGCTCTGGATTAGGCTCTCATGTGTGTATTCCTCCAGAGCTCTCTAGTTCTCAGCAGCTGTCTGCTGGTGTCAGTCCCTCCACTCCCTCCACTCCCCCCGGTCCCCACACTGCACTCTACAGAGCCCTGCTATGTGCATGATATGCATTTGAGTGTTGATTCAGAAATCAGATGTTGAAATGTTGAAATTCCAACTATTTGGTGCAGCCCTAGCTGACATTTTACAGATAAATTCATGTCGTGTCTGATATGTAGAGATTATAATTACGGCTGTCAAAGTTAACGGGTTAACGCAAATTTGTTTTAACAGCATGCATCTTTTTCAGTGCGCAATTAATGCACATTGTGTTTGACCCTTGTCCAGGCCTTTAGTTTGAAAATAAGTAAGTGACACACCAGTAATGCTTGAGATAAGCAGAAATGGATTCTACACAGAAGAGTGTTATGAATGGTGAATTCAGCTTCAAAGAAAAAAAAAAAATATGCCAATGGTTTTATGATTGAGCTTGTTACCTCCTTAACAAGGGAAGCCCTAATTTCATCATGACCCAGAGCATGATTTTTAGCTCCATTATAATATCATTTATTTCTGTCTTGTCTGCAGGGTCAAAATGACAAAAGGATGGAAAGTAACCTTTTATATACTCATTTGGACTATCATTTAACATTTCTTTTGGAAATGGAGACTCCCGCATTCACAAAAAAACCTCACTGAACTTGCAAGCAATATCAAAAGGTTTTTTTATGGATGTTTTCCAAACTATGAGGAGGTTTTGTAGATTATTTTTTCTTCCTTTGAAGTAGTTTATTTCAGATTTTCCATGCACCTTTGATATTACTTGCATAGGTCCTTGAACTGATTAGTGAAACACTGAAGAGATTATTGTATTTATTTATACACATTTTACAAGAGGAAATGGGTGTAGGACAAAAGATATATTTTTACACACATTTGTTTTTTGTTTTGGATCAATATTGCAAGCCAACAGTAAACCAAGAATTATTATTATTTGTATCTAATCATTTGAACATGTTACTAATGGTAAACTTTTAGAGAATGATGAATAAATGATATTTCGCTAGTTGTATTTGCATCACTCTCTACATACCATTTCTTCAAAAGATACTGTCCTCTGCTGCGTTAGAAGATTGGAAAGTGATCTGAAATATCTGTGTATAGTATTCCTTAATTTGTGTTGTGGTGGGTGCACAACAAACCTGCCATATATCTTAGGTGAGCTGTGTTACCTCTCTCTCTCTTGCTGGTGATATATTTTCATCTCTCTAACTTTCTTCTGTCTCTATCCATTACTCATTGGGGGATTCATCAGCGCCATCTATGATGATGTTGATTCACCTTGATTGATTCTCAATATAATCCATTTTGGTAGATATGCAGTATGAAGAGCCCTTTCCTGTTTTGAAGTGTGGTCAGCCTCTGATTTAGCTTGTTTTTAAGTCCTGCACTTCTCTTGTAAAACTATCTAATCATGAAATATTTCAGCTAATACGCTGGCCATGGACATGATATGTGTAACTGTTGTGTCTGTACCCAGTGTGTGCATGAGTGTGTGCGTGGAGGGAAAGATCAGCCTTTCCTGCTGAGGAACGATGAGCTCACTCAATGTGTAATGAATTGTGGCGACATTATGGAACAAGTATGCTAATCAGCTAATCAGGTTGCATTGCTCTACAGGGGTGTGTACTCTTGCTAACCTTGAGGAGACATTGATAATCATTAGATGATGAGCCCTGGGAATTCCACCCCTCCCCACACTCCCGCTCTCACTTTCTCTGTCGTTCACACACACACACACACACACACACACACACATACACACACACTGATTTACACTGATCAGCCATAACATTATGACCATTTACACAATCTAATGTGATCCGATACAACAGCTCTGCCATACATTCTGCCTCAGCATGTTTTTGGGCACCCTTTTCACATACATGAAGGGACCAAAAACATAGAGACACCTTTCAAGATAATGCACTCCAGTTCAACACCAGTTCAAAAAACAACAACAGTAATCACCATGTAGTTTAATTAACACCATGTCAATCAAAAACTGAACATTATTATCTTTGCAAAGGCATAATTTATGGCAGAGTTGTTGTATTGGGTCCCATTCAATTATGCAAGTGGTCATAATGTTATGGCTCATCAGTGTATACACACATACTAAAGTCAGCAAGTGGGATTGATAACGCAAGTGTGCCCATAAATGTTCCTAGAGATGTAGACCTTCGTTTAATGTAGGTGTGATTCTTGAAAAGCTTTGTCACTCACTTAGGTGCCTTATGCTTTTGGATGCATGGACTCAGCCTCAGGTCAGGCTTGGTCATGGGTACAGCATATATTTGTTTTAGGCCAGTTCCCATATTAATATTTGGAAGTTAATAGCCACTGGACACAGTGTGTAGTGAGTGGGATGTTCACAGTATGAAAATCAATTTGTTAGTGCACTCTGCTGGACAAACTATGTGATGTTTCTTATCAACCATCATATACTGTACACTGATCCTGATGTATGCTGATCTATGATAAGCTCTTATCAGCCTTGCTAATTATTGTAATATATTTTAGTTTGTAAATTGGGGACTTTCTGTGAAACTGTCACCACGATGTGTGTATGTGTAAAGCAAAATACTTCCAGCTCAGCAGGTGTGCATGACGCATCTCTGCAAGTGTCAATATATTTTTTTCCCCTTGGCAAGTGTGTGTGTGTGTGTGTATGTGTGTGTTTTCATCTGCAACATTATATTCAGGTCTTTCCAGTCCATCTGTCTCTCCTCTGTCATATCACGAGTCATTGGCTTCACTTTGCATTTAACTTTTGGCTAACATTCCAACTTGGCAAAGTCAGTGAGTCAGAGGGCAGGACGCAGATGTAATTGATCCGAAGTTCACACTGACTGTGTAAACACCAGGTATGATGATTGCCGCAGGCCTGGTGATTCATTTGGGCTTTGACAGCTCTGTGTTCATCTACCAACACTGGCCTCTGGAAGAAAAGTACAGTACTGAGAGTTCTGAGGCAGTGAACATCATCAGAGGGCAGTATTGAAGAGTTAACTGCGTTGTGACGATTAGAGGCCCTCTCATTTTGGAGACACATAAAGGGGTATTTCACCACCACACCAAAGATAGATTTCTTATCAAACTGGGCTGAGTGCAAACATACAAATAGATGAAATGGGTTATGCATAAGAGAAAACAGAGAAACATGGCAGTGATTTGGCAGTCACTGCAGTTGCATTTGGCAGTTCTTTTTTACTCAAAAGGTAGAAAAAGTACAAGAACCAGAATGCACTTGTCTAGTAGCCCCTTATCAGTCCTCACATTCTTCATTGTGGCATACTCTGTCCATATCGGGCCTATTGGTTTGAC
This sequence comes from Haemulon aurolineatum, assembly GCA_038406115.1. NCBI lineage: Eukaryota > Metazoa > Chordata > Actinopteri > Lutjaniformes > Haemulidae > Haemulon > Haemulon aurolineatum. The sequence continues at coordinate 24,465,085 of JBCAUF010000042.1, forward strand.
TTTTATATTCTCCCAATTGTATCCCAATCACCCATTTATATTATTTTGCTGATGACATCCTGATTTCCATTTGCCACAGAACAGAATTCATGTCTGCTGAAAGGAGTACACACACC
>JBCAUF010000042.1:24604935-24616251 GCA_038406115.1 Haemulon aurolineatum
CTGTCTTTCTCCCTCTCTCTCTCTGTGGCTGCTCTGGGATCCAGATCATTGCTGCTGTCTTCTGTTGAAGTGTCTGTGGCAAAAAAAACATATTTTTTTTGGCGTAGGCTACATCAAAGGATGGCGTGTTACTGAAATGGAGTCCGAGGGGGGCAAAGCAGAGAAGAGGATTTTTTCTTGCTGCTGGTGAACTGTGATTCCAGCGGATACTTCAAAAAAATCTTCAAGATGCGAAACTGGAGGAAAAACAAGCGGAGCACACCGAAGTGGACAGAGGGAGGTCCGGTGGATATACAGTAGTCTGTTTCGTGACTTCTCCAGGCACCAAGTCGCCCCGCAAGTTTTCACGGGACCAGGCTCTGACCTTCTCTCTCTTTGAAATTTTTCTCTCTTGCAAGATTTGCCTTGCAAGATGTCTTTTTAGGAAAGAAAACAGAGACGGAGCAGCAGCAGCAGCAGGCAGAGAGTGAGGAGCGAGAGTAGTGTAGCACATGAGGAGCAAGCCAGTGAGCTGGCAAATGGCTGTGCGAGCCGAGCCGTGGGTCCCGTACGGAGGGGGAGGCACGGAGGGTGTCTGTCCGTCACTTTTTGCAGACCAGAGGGCAAGTGTGTGTCTTTAAAGGTTTCAAATTAGACATCGTTTTGCTCTGACGACCTTTTCTTTTCTTTCTTTTTTTTGTTTTTTATTTTGTAGTTCTAATCTCAACCCGAGCAGCATGTGTACGAGGTGCCTGTCTTTATTATCACGGGCTTTTCTCCGTCATGAGACTCTGCAGAGCCCTCTCTCGTGTCTTGTGTCTGTTTGAATCCCTTACGCCTGCTACCATGTGTCCCACGGGTGTTTTACCTTTGCGGGGTCTTGTGGAAAGGGTCTCCTGCCAAGCCCTCGGTCTCGTCGTCCTCTATCAGACCGCCTGGATGGGTTGGCTGATTCTGGGATGTATCGCGGCGCCCCCGTCGGGGAGGTCACTGAACTCTGTGAACGCCGCCGGCCCCGAGCAGCAGCATCACCTGCGCGTGCCCAGGCACCGCTCCTCCTCCCCGCCCATCTCCATATACAGGTCTCCAGCGTCGCTCAAGGGGGGTCACGGTGAGTGGTGTTCAGCCTTCTGCTCCGGTCCGAAATAATCCTAAGTGCCTGTGTTCCACCCAGCTCAACCTGCTGTCTCCTCTCGGATGCAGAGACGTGGAGAATTTAAAAAAACAGGAAGAACTGCTCTTATCTTGCCTCTCGCCTTTTATTCTCATGCTTGATTAGCGCCTCGACCTTAATTGTGTCTAATTGTACAGCCAGGAGTCTTCTTCAAAGCTATTACATCACTGGCTGTAAAATAGCTGCATGTCACCAGGGAACTGGAGGGGTGGTGAGGTGGATGTGGTGTCAGAGGGTCTCAGCAGGAGTTCGCTCTGAGGCCAGAGGCCGGGCTTTGTGTTTTTAATTAGTAGATGTTATGCAGCTATTCTAAAATTGCATCCAGTGTGCACGGTGTGAAGTGTGTGCAGTGGTAATAGTGTGGTTGATATTCACATGGCACTTAAGAGATTACTTCTCCACCACAAGGGGAAAAAACTGCATGTATAATTTAGCAATTTTTATTTATTCCTTTTTTTTTTTTTTTTACACAAAACCAACAGCAAAATACAAACTAAAGCAGACATGATGTTCATTCTGATGGAAAATCAAAGTTTTTCAATTGTTTTTTATTGTGTTAATCACGAAATCTTCATCTTCATCTGCATAAGCCATGAAAATATTTATGCTAATGATTTGGTACAGGTACTGTATGCAAAATAACATGAGCATTTCCTCTGATGAAAAACTGTTAAAACTATTGTGCTCGCCTCCTACTGTGTGTACTTTGGCATGTCCATTAAAAAGTGTATGACGGTAATAAGCCTCGTCATTACTGTACAAAATGCCTGCTTGTCATCCTGTCTCATCATTCATAACATGCAGCCAATAACATCATTCATAACACGCAGTCTGCAACATCATTCACAGTGTCTCCTTCTCTGCTCCCTCCTTTGTTCCCTTTGCACCATTCATCGTCACAATCACGTCTCACGATGGGCAGACAGATCATACCATCGGCCAAGTCTAGACAAAGAGAGGGGGGTGGGCTAGTATGCTCTCTACAGATGACTAATCTGATCTAATTTCGAATATTGCCCGGCTGATTGTCCAGGCCAGGTCAACCCAGCTTTTAGGCCAAAGCCGGTGGTCAGTCTGTTGGGAAAAGTTCCAGTGCCTCCGGCGTTCAGTCGGCGTAGGCACACAAGGCTTCAAAGTACTGATTATTTTCACATTTGCAAGTAAGTGTCTGACAGTTTTCAGTGTTAAGTAACTAAAGACTGGTACAGGAATGAATCCCAAATCCTGGAAATGAGTTAGCATTTCCAATTCTTTTGTCTTTAAGACAAAAGGTTTTTTTCTTTGGTCAGTTAAACCTTTGGTCAAAGGTAAGGTCAGGCTTAAGAGATTTTAATGTTTTATTCTAGGACAGAAAATACATCAGTAGATAATAGGCTTTACACCGATGTGATCGGCTACATCAGATCGGCCAATATTTAACATTTTATGCACTCTGCAATTGGCTCTAATGTCGTAACTCAACGAGCCGATCAATGACGTCGTTGTCGTATTGACACTTTTTGCAGAATCTCCCGTTGCATAGATTACAGATGACTTGTGTTTTATCTGTCTCATTTACTCCGAAGAAGTTCCACCAACACTGACATTTTGCTAGTGATGATGTTGCTAGCTAATGATTCAAGATTTAAAATAACGTTATTGTCCCTCACATAGTGACAGGGCTCATAACATAAACATATCTGGCCAGTCCTTGAATGCCCTCTAGAGGTCATTGATGTTTAACCTTTGCATCTCAGTCAGTTTGGGGCCAAATTGTCAAACACTGGCAAAAAATACTTGAGAATAGTTAAGTTGATACTCAGTAAACAGTACATAAGTATACAGTGAATAAACAAGTTATTCAAATAGACGTATCACGCGATCGGATAGTGATTGGTTATCAGTTTATTTAAACTCACTAATCGAGGATCAGCCCCAAAAATCCTGATTGTGTTAAGACTAGTAAATACTCTACAAATTAATTCTGAAGCTTTTACATGTCTTATAAAAGGCAGTTGCAAACAAGTGCCTAGATGTAACTAGAGGTTGTTGTACATGTCAAGCCTAACATTTGCTTTTCACTTCATCATGTTGCATTTACGCTTGTTTTCTTTTGGGCTAAATTGAGAACTTGCACATCATTACACCGGTCCAGAGTCAACAGAGAGACAAACAAGTAGTCAAAAGAGGCACACAGTGGTGTAAACGAAGAGACAGAACAGTGGGGAACTTCAGTGGCCACTTGGTTCTTTGTATTCAGCTCCATCCGTGTGAAGCCTGAAAATTGTGTAGCCTGATTATCCCACATCTCACCCAGTTGACAGAGGCATCTTGGGGGTGGCTGAGGTCTGGATAAGCTTTGGTTTCAGAGTTGAAATCGAACATTTGTTGCTGACAGATTGGTTTGGCTAATGGATCTGTTTCGATGGGACAGGAAACATTGTATAATAGCACAGCCTGTGTGGACCTTTGGCTCCTTATATCTACCAATCTCACCACGCTCAATTAAAACAATCACTGCTAGTGTGGTGTACAATATTACATTTATTGTAAACAAAGATTATAGTGAGAATTACCGGTGTATATTGTAATGAAAAATGTCTAAAGCAGCTTTAAAATGCTGGACTTTTCTGATGACACTCTTGTGCAATGCTGATGTAAGTTTCAGGTGTACTGTAACACTCTTACGCACACCATTACACTCCACTGGCAGTATTTTAAAAATGATTCAAAAGGACTATTTGGTCTAAATTGGTCTGTATTGACAGGCAGCTTGTGGCCAAGAGGAAGGGATTTGGGCTTGTGACTGAAGGATTGCCAGCTCAAATCCCAAGGTACCTAATCCCCATTGCTCCCCAGGTGCACACACAGCCCAGCCCGTGTGTGTTCACTACCACCACTGGTGTGTCATAAGGATGGGTTGAATGCAGAGGCCGAATTCACTGTCACAGATTGGTGTGCATGCTACAGTACAAAGGGTATTCTACATTCATTTGCGTTTGGCCTTCTCTTGGTATGACTGTAAGCTTCCATCCATGTGGGAGGAATCTGCTGTTCTTTAAGTGTCCAATCACACAGTCCGGGTAATCTTGGAGTTTCTGAATGTTTTGTACCATTCTCTGATAATTGCTAGATTGACTACTTTACCTTTGATTTCCCTGACATTTTTCATTCCAGGGAATTTATTTTTCCAGATTTTCTTCAGGATCAGCGGATATTCAGCAGGCGATGATGAGCGGGTATTTTGTATATTTTGTTGTTGTCTTCTCTCCATCATAGTTCAGTTATAGCCCCCAGTATGTAGACATGCCTACACAAACAGTGCTGACATACCCTCACATGCACCGGCAACAAACTCCCCCATCAGCGCTACAGGTTTTATTTATTTTTATTTTATGCATAACCAATAGGGCTGCACCTCGGGCTGAGACGATTGTGGTAGTTCACCGTGTTTCATCATGTCTTACATGAAGTGTTATGTTTGTTTGTTTTTGTGTATGAGTCGTTGTCGTAGAGTGTCGGTGATATTTAAAGACCTTTTATCTACTTCCTGGAAGAGGATTTTGCTTCTCTGCGATACTCATACATGTGTAGGTGGAAGTCCCACACTGAGCATTTATAGTATCTGGTCATTGAACACATTTGGAGCTGACAAATGCTTCTAGAAATCTCTCTGGTTGCTTTTGCAGTGCTGAGTGCGTATTTGTGGATTTGTTTTGTTGATAAATGAGTGTTTCAGTGATTGCAGTGGGGCACCTTCTGATCCTCATTGTGATGTGATTATTGCAATCAGAATTTTGTTTTTTTTTTTTTACTTCAACTTGGAGTGGCCAGGTGTGGGTGGGTTTTTGAGTGTGTGTGTGTGGTCTGACTTATGTCACTTTTGGGGACAAGAATCAGACTCAACGCCAATAAATTGAGGACAGATGGTGCAACTGGGGACAAAAGCTGATTTGGGGTCAGTGGTCAGAGTTAGGCAAGTAGCTGTTATGGCTATGATTCTGTAAATTTCCCCAAAGTTTGTGAAAAATCATCAAAATGGCATGCACACTTGTAACTGATGTTACTTGGACATAGATGAGAGGGACTCAGAGGACAATTTTTGCACCATTTATTCCATTCTCCTAAGGGAAACAATACAACACACACACTTATTGAAAACTTAAATGTTACAATGTGGCTTACACAGTTGTGCAGAGTGTTACCAGATAACTATTATTGTAGGGCTTTCAAACTTTTTACCTATTGGCATCATAACGTAACATTAAGTCTCCCTCAAAGAGTTAAATTAAACCACAAAAAATATTGAAAATAAAAATGACTGCCCCCTAGTGGATGAAGTATGATCCTGCCTGGAAACCATAGGCAGCAACAAAATTACAATTAATTACCAGAGTACATACCTGTAGGAAGGCAATATAACACATGCATTTGCTGTCTCCAGATTTTTTATTGCATATTACATATTTTTTATATGGAATTTAGACAAGGAAACTGCAAACATTGCCACTAAAATCTCCACAGGGGTGCATCAATCAGGTAATACAAAGCAGCCTGCTATGCTACCTATCATCCATACAGTACATAATAGTTGCTCCAATAAAACATGAAATAAAGTTAATACATATGATAATATTAATAATATCAGTAACTTGAGTAAAATTACAGTATATTCATGTAAAGTTACCAGACTCTATACATTCTGAAGTTGCTGTATGGACATGATAGAGATCATACACTATGGTCTTGTTTTTTAATGCATAATCAAACTGTTGGCTATTTGCAGACATGCTGTTGTATGGCAGTCTTAGCAAAATAGATTTGACCTGGAATTAGCCAATTTTTAAAATAAATGAATAAATAAACAACCTGTGTGGGAAAGAGGACCACCAACTGCTGCAGCATTGCCCACCACATCAGAGGCAAAGGCATCAGTCAGATTCCGTGTTTGTCTTTCAGATTTTTCAGGAAGGCAGCAACATACTGTAGATAACAGTGGTGGGCATTCATTTTGGGGCATGTGGCTGAAATTGGTACACCCACGCGGTATTAGCATATTGTATTAGGAGATGAATTAGCAGTTCTTCAGTAGGCGAAAGGGGGGAGGCGATGTTTTCATAAGGGCACTAATTTGTTCGGGCTGAAGCGGGTTGGGTAGAGTGGGGGTTCCGGGCTCTGGCGACAAAGTGCCATTGTGCTGTTATCTGCCTTAGATAACATTAGCAATAACTCGCCAGTGTGTGTGTATGTGTGTGTGTGTGTGTGTGTGTGTGTGTGTGTGTGTCAGATAGCATGCTTGAGGGTGTTTTTTGTGTGTGAGAGCATTGGTTCCGTGGGCTTCTGGCAAAATCATGGGAGGTATGGTACAATAGCGTATGCTCATGTGCACCCCCCCCCCCTCCCCCCTCACTTTCAACAGTGCCTCCCAGCATAGCAACAGTCATACGGAGCAGCATATGGCAAGATAGTCAACACGTGGTGGCCAAAAACTAAATGACTCACTCACTGAGCTGTGAGTGGGTGTGAGGCAGTTTATTGCAACTTCAGGAGAAATACTTTCAAAATCTGCTGTTTCCTATAATATGTCAAATTTTAAGGCTCTGATTTCCTTTCGGGGGGGTCTTTTTTTTGCCGCATGAAATGTCTCGCCTCCAAACACTTGTGCCCAGGCGGACGGAGCTGTGTTTATTCTGATTAGCAGGTGCAGTGCAGAGATGGTACAGCGGCTGTAATTTGTTAATGAGTTATGTCCCGACATCGACAGGATCTGTCGGCATCTAATGTTCAGCGTTTTTTATGACCAAACTGTAGAGCTATTACTCACAGATCCCAAGTTTAGCTGTAAAATCATTTGTGGGTGTCCTCAGCGTGAGTGCTGAGCTCCATCTGTCCAGACATGTTAATTATGAGCGAAAGTCCAAACTCCACTTCCTCTGCACAATATATATTTGTGTGTGTGTGTTTGTGTGGTGGAATATAATGTGGATTAATTGAAAATGAAAATAATTGTTAGTTGTAGCCCTACAACCAACTTCTAACTTCTGGTGGCAGATTTTGTTTTGGAGGAAACTGCTATTTGGACTGTCCTCATAGTAACAGTTCACAGAAAAAATAACAGTGTGTTTCTTAAATTCCAAACTTAATCTCAGACTTATTGTAAAATGAAATCAGCAAAAGCACCTTTCTATGTAAGGACATTTTACAAACACACCCAGCCGTAAGCTCTATTCTGGGTAATAGCGTGTATTGCACCATAATACAGAACACACATAACACCTTCATAGACTAAAGAAGTAATGGTGGTGCAAGGCTCCTCTCTCCTCGTCTACAGAGAGATACAGAAGTTATTTTATACCTACTGGCATCAGACTGTATAATTCTTCTACAAATAGATGAGCTAAGAGACGAGTGAATTTCCCTTTGGGGATGAATAAAGTAATTAGTGTCGTATATCGTATTGTACATATCCTACATTTATCTGCTCTGTCACATTCTCACAGTCTTATTGTTTGTTGAAGCCATATGGAACAGCACAGATGGTATTTTTGTACACACAGTCTCACACACACAGTGCTGTAGGTGAGGCTTTGGTTTGGGTTCAGCTGATGCTTGAAGTCACCGAGATAGACAGCAAGTAGTGACAGCTCAGCAGTGGCTGTGTAGTCGGACACGAAAAAAGCATAGTCATTGTGAGCAAGACTTTTCACAATGACAAGGAGAACGTGTTCAGGTTACACGATGACATCTGGGCCTGTTCAGTCAAAGGAGCTTTTTAGTTGCGTCTATTTAAGGCTCAATGTGGAAAATCAGACCAGTGCATGGAGTGACATTGATTTAGAATAGGAACGCGCTGAAGGAGTCATATCATTTAAAGTTTGAATATGGAATATGAGCTGAATATCGACATCTGGTGTCTCAAGATTGTAGTTGCAACAACATCAAAATGATTCCAGCAGTCGGGTTGCCATAATAATATATGTTATTTCTAATGCACTTTTCATTCAAACAAATCTGTGCAAGTGCAACAGAGTAAAACCAGATGTACCAGAGTAGATTGTAGCCATGGCTCACCTAGTGGATGAGTTCAAACACATTCCACTCGTTACTACAGCGACAGCCAGGACGTTAGCTCCGATTGGCTCAGGGACGGTGTGGTGCACGGTTAGCATCCTGTTAGCTCTGACAAGCCCACGTTGAGACGTGGACGGACTGGTAACGCACCGGTCGCCGGGGGGAAGCAGCTGATCTCACAGACTCCATTTTACCCAGTGCAAGCCTAGCTTTTAAAAAAAAAACAAAAAAAACAAAACTTTGTTGAATATTGCTAGCAGATATAGATGCATATGAGTACAAAACAAGAATGCTGGTGCAACCCTGAGCTCAACACAGAGATTGTACAAAACACAAAAGCCTAGCTGTGCCAAGAGTAGAGATTTGGCAACCCGTAATGGCGGCTGCTATTGGTTGGTAGATGTGAACACAATGTTAATGTTGAACTAGTCAAAATTTCTTAAATTATTTAATTCAGACTAAATATAATTTTTTAATGAAATACTATAGTTTTATTCTGCACCCCTCTAAACACCTCATGCATGTATTATTATTTTTTAAAATGTAGCTTTTGATAAGAATTTTCCATATTCAGCCTTTAAGCAGGTATATAATAACACATATCATGATGCTCTGCTGTGGAGGAGTTTACTCCACAAAGCAGTTTTATAATAGTAATCTTCAAAGGAGACGCTTGACACGACTAAAGCCACGTACACGGTCACACGTGTCAGGCGTCAGGACTGCTCTCGTCAAGCTCGGCAGGCGATGATGATGATTGATCGATCAGGCTGTACAATCCCTCTGTGCTAATTATCCAGAGCAGCATGCCTGTTGGGGAACAAAGAAACCCCTCTGAGGTGGTCCGAGTAGGGGTTGGGTGGCCACAGCACAATAGAGGGAACCATATCCAGTTGATCAATGACTGATCACAGGTCTTTTGCACCCTATGACCATGGATATGATTTTATCTTACATAAATGCAATATGTTATTCTGTAGAACATCACCCATCCCGACCATCATAAAGAGCTGTGTATATTACTGTGCAAAAAAGAAGCAGGTTAAGCATGTTCCTGAGGTGGGCCTCTTGGTTTCATCTGTTGCACTGTACCATGCAGTGTCGTGGTACGGTGCCGAGCCCTGTTACTATGTCACCCCGTTGTTGTTCCTGAAGCCAGATGGTGAGTCATGTTGATCCCACTCCAAACTGAGAGGTGTGTGGGTGGTGGACATGGAAGCATCCTGTTTGTGTGTCTGTGTATGTATAGAGCCCTGTATTGAAGCGTGTCAACATAACAAAACTCTCCGGTGTTACAAAGCACATAATTACAGAGATTGACATGACTCATGTACAAGCTTGTACATATTTTTCAAAGCATTTGGCAGTTAGTTTATCGTTAAGTCACTATTTTTCCTTTTCACCTTTTTTAAGCTGATTGATGACTGCACCTAACAGCTATTTTTATTTGCAGATAACGAAAAATACTCACTGTCATTTTCCAAAAGCCTATGTGGGCCGGCTATTCATATGAACTTTTTTGCTTCTTTATAAGGAACCTTTTCTGCTTTTGACCATAAAACACATGAAAATTGCCAAAAATTCTAACTAGTTAAATGCAGACAACTCTGCCTTCACTATAACACTTAATGCAACAACAAGAATGCTTAACAAAAAAAGTCATTAGTCAGCCCATGATGTTTTATATTGCATAAATTAGCCTAGTGGCTGGAGAACTTTTCCCTCTGCTGAACAAATGACATGTATTGGTCATGTTCTCTGAGCTGCACAGGTGAATTTTAGCCTAAATGTTTGTTTTTTCACTGTTGAAACAGTGCATCTAATTGACTTAGCGAGAGCAAACAGCTGAGAGAGATGTTCTGGCACCCAGGTTTTTCATCCTGATAATAGCATTGTTTGCACATGACATGTGCTTTGTCTGGTGACCCATCTTTTCTCTGAAATCCAAAATATTTCCAGGCTCCTGATATAATTCAGAGATGGGAGTGAATAGCCTAACTGTCTTTTTTCTTGGCTGCTTGTCATCATCATGGTGACACACCCGTGCATAGGGAATTTCAAAATAAAGGAGTATCTCTAAGATGACGACATAGATTGATGATTTCACTTTGCATCGACATGACTGGACTATTGATCATTGAATCGATATTGATCAAGACTGATGGGTCGTTGCACCCCTGTTGTTTAGCTGTTGGTTTAGCTACTTTTAGACCTCAGTGCTGCTTTTGATACAGTACTGTCGTCCACATTATCCTCATCAATAGGCTTAGGGATTGTGTGGGTATCTTTGGGCAAGCCCTTGACTGGTCTATCTCATATTTATCAGATATTGGTTTCTCTGTGTCTGTAAGTCCTTTCAAGTCTGAGTCTGCTCCTTTTTCCTGTGGGGTGCCTCAGGGATCGGTCCTAGGTTCAGTCCTTTTTGCCCTCTACATGCTCCCACTAGGCAAGATTATTAGTAGGTTCAAAGGCATATCCCATCATCGTTACGCTGATGACATTCAGGTTTATCTGTGTCTTAACCGCAACTCCAATGATAATCTTCTAGTCTTATGAGACAGCTTGGCTGAAATCTGTAGTTGGATGGCCCACAACTTTCTGCAGTTACATACTGACAAATCAGAACTCCTGACTTATGTGCTGATGCTGCTGTCTCTGAGGGGAGAAATTGTAATGGATCCCTTAAATCATTGGTACGCCCAAATCTTAAGAATCTTGGCGTTATCTTTGATCAGCATATGAATTTCGTCAATCACATTAATCACCTATCCCTACTTTTTTCACCACCGAAATATTGCCAAGATCAGAACTCGGGTTTCCACTTCTGAACTGGAATCAATCTTTCACGCCTTTGTTGCATCTCATCTCGACTATTGTAATTCACTGTTCTCCTGTCTTAACAAATCTTCCATTGACCATCTTCAACTAACACAGAATTTCTCACCAGGTCCCATAAATCACACCACATCACCCCCATTTTGTTTTCTCTACACTAGCTTCCAGTTTACTTCAGGATTCATTTTAAAATATTAGTTCTTACATATCAGGCCATTCATGGTCAAGCTCCCTCTTACACCTCTGAACTCTTGGAACCATACACCACATCTAGACCA
>JBCAUF010000042.1:24633742-24654699 GCA_038406115.1 Haemulon aurolineatum
CTCACCTCCCCACATTCAAGACCATGTTAAAAACACACCTTTTTAAATCAGCTTTTAATATATAAATTCTCTGTGTGCTTTTATTGTTTTCTATGTTTTATTGTCTTTACTGCTTTAAATCGAATTTTATGCTTTTATCTGTGTAAAGTGTCTTTGAGCTTCTGTAAAAGCGCTTATTGATAAATAAATAAAAAATTATTATTATTTCTTGTTAGTGCTGCCTAGAATGGATGTTGGAATGCTGGTGGGAACAAGAAATGTGAACCTTTAGTTTAGAAGGTTTCCAAGGTCAAAAATAAACTTTTGTGTTTCACCTTCTAATTTGCTTTGTCTGTTTTGTCTTGTCTTTATGTGTCTCCGATGATCGACGTTCTGCCCACAAAGCATACGGCAGATGACATTGTGTCATCTGCAGAGTGTTCGAGTGACGACGAAGACCTGGAGGAGTGTGAAACTAGCCATGCAGGTGGGCTAGGTTAGTTTGCATTTGCTTGCTTTCTTTGTGCTCTCACTCATCTGCACCGGAGGATCGAGGCATCCTCAAAGCATCACACCCCCATGGTTAGACAAAGTGTAACTTCATAAAACAGCCAGTGTAGTGACAGTAAGCATAGCAAGCTGCACCACACATGACCCAATCCAAGGACAGCTGGATTGTCAAACGCAAGGTTCAAATTCAAATTGAAAATATTTGAACTGGTACATCAATCATACAGAAAGTTCATTTAGTATGTTGCTAGTTGACAACAGTAACACAGAAGGCCATTAATATCATGAGCTACACTTGCACATGGGGTCTTCCAAAGTGGTTAACATGGTCGCCAAAATGCATACAAATTTTGTCTGCTGAAAGGAACAATTAGTTTTATTACATATCATCACAAATGTGCAAAATTTGTATGATGGTGAATCATGTTCTCTGCACTGATGCTGCAAAATGTATCACATTGTGTTTGAGTCCACTGCTCCTGCCACTCACTGCTCCACCGATTTTCATTTTGTAACCACACATTTTGACAGTCTTTGTTTTGAACGTTTCTTTTTTCGTTAAAATGCAGCGTGTTGTCCAGACCACAGTGATGTATTTTACTTTTTGTTCTCATTTGTGTTTATCCATACTTAGAGGCTTGCGTTGGTACATGTGATAGAGAACAGATATCATTGAATTTCTGTGTACAAGTTTTTTCCTTTTTTTGGGTCATTCTTTTGCTTTTAGGTGTACTTGTTATTCTGTCTTTTTTGTATCTAAGTATAAAAGAAAAATTCTAAAACGTCTAAGCACTGTGATAACGGAGAGAATCAGTTTGAAAGAATTTGGGAATTTCCGTATTTCAGCAGTAATAATTTTTGAAAGAAACAGCAAGCAACCATGTTGTTATTTCCATACTAAGACTGTCTGGACTAGCTTTAACATGTTTGCAACATGTTTTAGTTTCTATAGTCACAAATAATGTTTATACAAATGCTCTCATAATTGATTTAATCCATGGTATCCATACAGACAGCAAACACAACACCTTTAAATGGCTGCTGTTGGGTGTAAATGGCGTAAAGACAAGTTGTCAAATGGAACACCCTCCTGTTCACACACTTCACTCCCCAGTCACTCACAGATTATATAAAAGATTATAGAGTATTACACAAATTAAAATTGTGAAGCGCATTTGCAGATAAACACACATTACATTCTTCTCTATTTAGGCCCCATTCGCCATACAATCAGACTTGTAGCTCAAGAATATTTGAATCAAAAATGATTTTGAGCTATTCTGCAAATAAAAAGCTTGATGAACTGAGTTTGGGTGAGTCACATTCAAGTGTTTTTGCTATCAGGTTGTGATTACTCTCTCCCTCTTGAAGGTCATTCCCAAATTTTTTCAAAGAGTATGTGGAAGGTTGTGGTGTAAATGGGTTTAAAGCTGTGCTGTGTAGCCTGAGATTCATGGGGATTTGTGAAGAAAGATAAAGACAGGGCCCCAGTCATCCAATCATGTGTTTACACAGAAATTCACAACATTCTAACCCTAACATCACTTTGACGTTGACAGCGGCATGCTTTGATTTGTATTTATCCTTTGTTGTATCATTTTGGGAGTCAATGCTATTTCCTGTTTTGTTTTGTCCTTTCTAAATTTTGTTATTGCGACATCATTCCCGTCTATTCGCCAATTATCCAAAGCACATTCTTGTATTTTGGCCTCATCATGTGTGGCATGACGTTTTGGTGGGTGATAATTGTTTCCACATATGTTCTTGGCTACCATGTTGCTTTGTACCATGCAGCTTTTAATAAAAACATCCCTATTTCTGTTTTCAATGCAAATGAAAAGGCAAAAGAAAATCTTTTCTTACCATCAACTTTTTTGTCCTGACTGTAAAAGGTTCAATATGTAACTGATTACTCTTGTAATTCAAAACAATTGTACCCTCCCAAGACTGGTCAGTCTTCCAGTTCCTTTCCTTGACCAGCAAACTTCCTTTCCTAATAGTGCTTTTAAAGATATGTTGGTGCAGGTGGCATAAAAAGATTTCTTTTGCCATATATTCTTGTATTTTCTACTTTACTTTCTGTCAGTTGTGACCTTTGGCCATTTCTTTGCATGCTGTTTGATTGATCCTGGACTCCATTCCCCTGTATTTGGACTAACTGGGTTGCTTTGTTTGTATTTGTTTTTATTTGGAAACCATTTTTATTTATTTTTTTTTGTTGCGTTCGCAGCAACATCGAATGTCATCTATCTTACCCCACACTATCTTCATTTTGTCAGTGTGGCTGTTGTGTCTGTCTGGTTTGTCTGGAGAAGTTATCAAGTGATTCTGTTCTCTGTTGTAAATCTGTTGTGTTCTCCTTTCCTTTCAATTTATTTCATAAGATGGCAATTAAGAAGGGTTCTTAAACAGTTTACTGGCAGATACTTGATGAACAAGTAAACAGGTTCTATATTTGTTTCTTGGAGACCACAGATATTCTGACTCACATAATATCATACAACCAAATAAATCTGGTTTGTACATCCACATTTTGTTCAGTGAAATGCTCTTGAATGCCAAAAAAAGCAGGAAGACCTCTTCCTCCTCAAAGGTCATCTGGTTAAGTCAGAAACACACAATCTTTCTTTTTCACTTATAACTGATAACAGTTAGCATTACTTTAAATGTTGTGCCCTCTACAGCATTTTTCCACATGGTTCTTTTTTAATTGCAACAAGTGGGGCTGCAACATCACATTTTTTAGGCATTTGCAATAGGAAGTGGGATGCACCAATGTGATTCAATTGATCTCTATTCTAATCTTATTAAGCAAATAAGGTATTAGATGTCTTATTGAATTATAGTGTCTTATTAATGTCATTATATGACTATTTTTTATAATCAAAATATATGCGTTTGTTTGTAATAAATACCCCTTTTGTGGAGATTGGTGCAAATCAATGCTAGGAAAATAGGACAGGGTTAAATCCTGTCCTCTTCACAGACATTAACTTGCAATGACTATCATACATCACATCTGAGAAGAGAGGAGCAAACAGGATTTAGACTGAGACAGCACAAAGCACCTTACTGGTACTTTAGTGGACAATACTTTTTTTGATATTTTAAAACCTGTTTCTAGCACAGTGTCACTTCCCTGGCAATCTGTTATCAAAAGAGCACATGTGTTTGCAGCAAATGCACAACAGCCATAGAATAATTCTTAAAAAATTAGCTTTAGCATCCACTCTACAAGCCAGTAAACATATTTAAGTAATAAGATTTAATGTGCTTAAAGCATGAAAGTATGACTCAGTCTGCACTGGTTTATAAATGAAAATGGCGGTTCTTGCAGTGTATGTTGTCCACATCTGACAGTATGAAACTTTCCCCTTCATAAAATAAATCACATTAAAGCTTGTGAACTAAATATTATTAAAAATATGAGTCAAAAGCTTTTAATTCAATCTGCTTTACGCATAAACTATTTTAGAGGCATACATGTGGTTTCATGTGGAACTTGTGTTTTTCATAAATTCAGTAAACAATGATTTGAATCATGATTGATGAGCAGACCCTTCTGAAGAACTTGTATGGCATCTGCAGTGAATCACTGATCACACTAATAGATTTGTCAACCATTTTCTAAAGCATGCCATGTGTTATTAAACGACCAGTGGTCTTGATTGATTTTTACTTAAGCATAGACTAGTCAGTCATGTGCCATCTTATGGAATTCCTCTCCGTTAAAATATTTACCTACATGTAAAAATCATGTGGGTTGCATTAGGCAAAATAGAATTGAATCATATGTCAAAAGACATTATGAGGTTAAAGCTGGTATCTGTAATATTTTTTAGTCAATAAATGTTTATTTGTCTCTCTGAGAGGTGGGGTTAAATAGACTGACCACAACTGTAGTTTGACAGTGGAACTATTTTCACACAAGGTTTATTTGTGTGAGTTGAGTTGACTGTTGTCAGACCCAGGTTTGGACTCAAACACAAATTTGTCTAGAGGTGTCTCAGCCCAGTCACCAGAATAAAATGTTGGCATCGCACGTTTCTGCAAAGCACAGATATGTTAAATTGGTACATCTCATATCTCTTACTTTCATTTTGACAGTACAAATTACATGTAGCGTTATATAAGCTGACTTTGTCATAGGGTGGTGGTATGACAGCTACATGTAGGTAACACAGCAGCCACTGAGCACTATTCAAGATCACCTTATCGGGCCTTAACCACAATGTTGTCACAACAGAAAATTGTAGAGAAACATAAAGCGTCAACATATTCACGGTTTGCAGAAATGTACAATGCCAACATTTATTTTGATGACTTGGTTGGTTCTCCTCATCTGAATGCAGATGTAAACTACAATTGCTAGGAAACAATGCTGTTGCCTGTTTTGGCGACCATAACCTCTCAGTTCAAGCAAGTGCTCCTTTTACCCTGCCTAACTAAAAAATATTGTGCGGCATAAGTTTTATTTTATTATTTTATGGTTATTACATCAAACACTGGTCACAATACCAACAATTGAGGCATTAACAACATTTTTGCATTTTCATACATCAAATTCAACAGCTTAAGTCGATCGGTATCTAATTTCCTTAGTTGGAAGATTTTGCTTTTGCAGGTACAGATAAACTTTTGTACATGCACAGTGTTATGGATATCAGCTCAAAGCCTGTCTTTTGACTCTTTATCATACTTGAATCCTGAATAAATTGCATTTCACATACAGTACATGAAAAAATATTATTAATATATGTTTTGTGTTTTTTTATGTCTTTCCTCTTCCCCACTGCTATTAGTTCAACTTGAGCTGTGTCCCAATTGCATACTTCTACACTTTTTTTGTTGTTTATTTTTTTATTTATTTTGTGAGGTGGGAGTGGGAGGGGGTGCGGGATTGAGGGTATGCAGTGCATTCACACTGGAAAAGTGACAAAATGTATACTCAAACATGTCAGTTTTCATACTGAATTGATTTAATGTTGACTGTGGTGATAATGGTTACTAGTTTGTCATAATGGAATGCACAACAGAATTAGAGAATTGGCTGTAGCTTTACACTTTAAGTTGCAGTTTGACTGATGTCTGTCTGCACACATGTTGTATCATGAGTATCACATGTTGTTTCTTGCCAGTACAAACGTAACTTTGTTAACTATTCTTTTAAAGTAAGGGATTGGGACACAGTGTCCGTCTCCTATTTTTCTAACATTGGTCAGTCTTACCTGCCCCCAGTTTGCTGTGTTGTTTCTTTTCTACTTTCCCTAAATGCAACTTACTTTAAGCATGCATCAACATCCTGCAGTACAACTAAAACAAAACCAAAAAATAATGAAAATAACCCATTCTCAGCCAGTACCGTCTCTCTCTGATGTACACCCAGACTGCACGGCCGCTTCATGTTTAAAGACTAACATTACAGATAGATTTGTCATCAAGAAACACATGAGAGAGGAGCCCGTCCTCCAGTCGAGTGCCTCTCTCAACAGTGTCTGTTTTCTATTGTGTGCATCTGGTTGCAGTGTGTGCAAAATTTTAAATGGCTTTGTTCTTTCATCTTAACATATTTCATTTGGTAGTTCTGACTGGTCATATTTTTTGTATTTATCCAATTGATCACTGGCATTTTGGTTCTGATTATGGTTTTTGGCTTATTAAGTATGTTTGGTTTGTTTTTTTGTCAATCAGATAATATTTAGATCACAGTGTGAAATATTTTTTGATATAATTTGACTTTTTTGGATTTGGAACTACTTCAGTGACTAACTTGTGTGATTTATTTCCTTCAGTATGATTTCCTGACCAACAATGAATTTAAAGCGTAAAAGTTCAAAACAACAACAGTTGCACAATCACCTTAACTTCAGGCATTTTATAAATGTGTGCCCAAAGCCACAAATTAGTAGGTGAAGCAGTTCCAGATCCACTTCTCACATATCTTCCATTTTTCAGATTTTTTTAAATCTATTTTGACAAAACAAACTAATCTTTGCTGAATAATATTTTGACTGTAAGACAAAAAACAAATGAATTGCATGGCTAAGAAGTTGCAGTTTAGGGTTTGTCAGACTTGTCAGTGTTAGAGTTCTTCTGTTCTTTTCTGTAGATGGGCATGTATATTGCTCATTGTTTGTATATCCCCATCCCTTCCTTACAGCCAAAAGCTCTAATGCCGCCCGACCGCTTCGTACTGCCTTTACATGGACATGGCAACTGACTTACACTGTCACCCTCATCACCCTCATTTCCTATGTAGTATGTTCATAGGTCCCACCCCTTCTTCACCTTCTCCCTTGTCTTTAGAGATATTAAAATATAAAGTCATCCATTCATTCTACACTAAAGAACAAATGACAATTTAAGCAAAAAACTGTAACATGAATAGATTTTAGATACTATTGAAGTCTATTGCAATGAAAAAAAAATGTAGATACACATTTTTTTGTAAAAACAAATTATTTACCAGGAAAAAACAAAACATAAAAAAACAGAATTATGGTGTTTATTTTTTATGTTATGTGGTGTGGATGTATGTGTTGTTGCCTCCCTGTACCGTCGTGTTATAAGATAGAACACAATCTACAATGGATAAAAATGATCTTTAACGGTACCAAGCGGCTATCCAACATTCTTACACAACTTTTCCTTTGTAAATTCTTTTCTTCATGCCTAAATCATGCGGGCAATTTGTTGATGTAAGTTGACAATATACAGTATGTATAACTCTCTTTGAAGTGTGTGTGTTTTTTTTCCTTTTCAAGATGCAGTTTGTAAAAAAATAACAAAATTATTCTGTATCTCATTGGCTAATGAGAAGGGTGTTACATGTAGCAATTTGAGCAATTTCACACCACTGAATTGTTAAAGCTGTAGGGAATACCACTGATAATAGGTAGGTGTGGCTTCAACCACAGATGCTAAACAACATGACATATCTATGAACTAAATACAGAGTGACTGACTGCTCAGCATTTAGTAATACCCTTTATCAACACAAAATGCTACGTGTAATGCCCATAAAAAAAAAAACCAAAAGACTGACCTCATACGATACGACAATATGATCCTGCAAACATCAGTTTGAGGCAGCATTTATCTAAGTGCTTGCAAGCTGCATCTCCAATCGAGCTGTGAACATGAATACCTGAATGAGTCTTTAATAGTGTTTTACTGTTTGAAGATATAGAATAAAATGGCCTTTGTTCGATCTACAGAGTTGTGTGCCTGTGAATGTATATGTTGGTGTTTGTGATGATTTGTGAGTTACATAATAGAATGTGAATCGATGATTCAGTATGCACATGCTTAATGCAGTGGATACTCTTCATGTCAATGGCACTTTGAATGTTCACTACAGTGATACATGCTTGAAATTAGATTTCTGTTAGAAGTAAATCAAACTCTTTTGCACTTCTCTGAGCAACATGATGACAGTGTTATACATGTAAGACATTTTGAACAGTTTTGAACAGTTTTACTAACTGCACCTTTAGTAATAAGTAATTTCCCCAGCTTATACTGTCAAACGGAACAAAATTTCATCTTGTTTATGGTCAAGAAATAAACAAATTAGGGCCCACAGAAATACTAGAATGAACAGTTGAGAGTTTTGGGAGGGGCCCATAGAGAATAGTTATGTAGTGGACCCCAACTAAGTACATTTCTATAGTAATAGATTCATTCAGTCTCGATTTGAGTTCATGTTTTAAGTTGTTGTATAAAGGGGAACTGGTTGTCTGTTCTTCTGGTTAGTAAATGGCTAACTACAGAAGCTGATGAAAGTATATATCATGATATCTTTCACTCAGGCCAGTATTTCACAGAGGGTGAACATTCAGGTGACTTTGCTCTGCCATTGACAGCCTATAAACTTAAAATTGAAGATTCAGTTAAACAGATTTTTCTTGGTCACAGAGCTGCTCTTAGGAAAGAATTATTGTCACTTTTTGATTATAAAGCAAACAGGCCCTAAAGACCTTTTTTCTTTTTTTAAGAGAAAAAAATCTTGTCAAGATAGAGTTCAGTGAAGCTCAGTGAAAAAGCAATAGAGGAGAAAAGAGGTTCTTAATGCTATAAAATGCCAGATGACAGCATGATGAAACTATATGACAAAATCTCTCTGCAATCCAATTAGTTAACAAGTCTGTTTGACCTTCCACTATCTGGAATGACATGATGAATACAGGAAAAGCCACTAGGTCTCATTGACATGATATGCATAGATTGAATTATCAATTGTTGGTTGGAGCTTTGAACTCTAGGTCATGGTATTTTTTTTACGATGTTTAGTTTCCACAAATAGCTTCCATGTGGCAAAAAGGAATGTTGACCTTATATTGAATTATTTGGGTGCTTGATTATTCTTATGATAAATTAGCAATTTGGAATGCGCATCCAATTTAATATTAGTTATGCTTCTCCAAAGTTTTCTCAAATAGGAAGAAATCACTGACTTGCAGCTATTTGATAAATAGTTTTTACTAGCAGTTCCATCTTCACTGTTCAAGATGGCTCAAGAGTTTGACCAACCACAGCAATTGTCTGTATCCTTTGAAATTTGAGGAATGAGATCTTTCTTAACTCCAGAGCAGCTCTGCTTCTGAGAAGTGTATGTAGAGCTATAACTACATTTTCTGTATTACTTTAGAAAAGCAAGAGGTTTAAGATTCCCGGGGAGCCATTAAGCACTGACACTGCTGTCAGTCTGTTGCATAATATTGCACTAAAAATCTATACTTTGGTTTGGAAATTCTTATTTTTTGCTACTTGAATAACTATAACCACAGTATATTTTGACTGACTGCTAGGCTGAATACTTTTTAATTCCTTAGTATTTTGCACATACAGTTAATTTGTTTGAAGACAGTACTCTCGCCTTAGAAATTCCTTAAATGATATCAAGGGAGAACTAAGTACACACAAACCTATAGCAAGCATTCTGAATTTAAAGCAGTTTTAAAGTTTTTTTCTGGCTCATCCTCGTGCACCTCTTAAGCCTTTTGAAATTTAGTTTAGAATTTATATCAGAAATATGCTTGTTTTCTTTTAAATTGCTGATATCTTGATTTTGCATTCTAAATGGAAATGCAATGTGTAGTTTTAATAGATTTGGATTTAGTCGTTCCCTGTTTTGTTTTACTGTCTATATGTATTTCATGTCATAAAATGTGCAGGCTGCTCTCTAACATGACTACCTGTCTGTCTCCAACCCCAGGAGCTGAGTTAGTCATCCCAATACTTGAGGATCCATTAGTGCACCCCTCTGTAGCTCCTCGTGCACCCTTCATTCCCACTCCCTCAACCCACCACCCACTCCTCACCATTATTGAGACCACCAAAGAGTCCCTGTCCAAGGCCACTGAGGCGGGGGTACCTTGCTTGTCGGACCGAGGCAGCGATGATTGTGATGATGATGGCTTGGTGATATCGGGGTATGGCTCTGGGGAAGCGTTCAAGTCTAACCTGCCCCCTACTGATGATGAAGATTTTTACACGACCTTCTCCTTGGTAACAGATAAGACCTTGTCCACGTCAGGCTTTGAAGGTGGCTACAAAGCTCATGCGCCCAAGACTTTTAGACCTAACAAACCTTCAATCTTCAGACGCGGTAGGGCTACCACTACCGCCATACCACTAACCGCAGACCAGAGCCGCACCACCGCCACCTCTGCCTCCACCGCAACCCTCCACAATGCTCCGGCCAAACAGCCGGCTGGCAAAATGAATAACCGCGAGCTAAAACCCCAACCCAACCTAGTGTTGCTTCCATTGCCCACATCCTTTGAGGTAGACAGCACCAAGCTGAGGGGCCCATTAATAACCTCCCCAATGTTCCGTAATATACCCACAGCACTCCCCACAGAGCCGGGCGTCAGGCGAGTTCCAGGGCCCTCGGAAGTGGTCCGTGAATCTAGCAGCACCACCGGGATGGTCATCGGAATAGTGGCGGCCGCTGCCCTGTGCATCCTCATCCTTCTGTATGCCATGTATAAGTACAGGAACAGGGATGAAGGCTCCTACCAGGTGGACGAGAGCAGGAACTACATAACCAACTCAGCTGTGCAGAGCAATGGCGCTGTCATGAAGGACAAACAGCAGAGCTTGAAAGGCAGCAACAAGAAACAGAAAAATAAGGATAAGGAGTATTATGTGTGACTGTGAGACTTTTGTGCACACGAGAGAGTGAAGAAAGAAAGCACTAAGAGAACATTTATCGGTTTCCTTGTGAGGAGCTATGACAAATGATGGTATAACGTGGAACTTGAATAATCCTATACTGTGCTGAGTAGTTGAACTGATGATATGTACTGTAATATAAAGCACACTTACTATTGTAAGCATAACGACAAGGCTAAATAGCAACTTTAGAGACCTAACTCTTCTATCTGGTCAGAGACGTTATCAGTATAGAAATATTTCACAGCTACATCATTCTCCTAAGTGACTTTTAGAGCTATGTGATCCTTGGCATTGAAAAAACTTTTTTGTAAAATTGTTAATTACAAAAGGCTCATAATCTTATACATTTTCAGCATGTAAGCAACATGTAGTGCTTAACAAGAGGGGGTCAGGCACACCATCATTGTAAAACTAAAAAAAGGACTCTTGTTATATCAGAATATGACAAATTTTTATGGTTTATACATAATACAAGTGTGGTGTCTAACTTATTTTTGCTTTAAGCAAAAGAAACAAAATGACAAAAAGAACAGCAAGAAAAGAAAACTATTTCTGTGTATAAAATGATACCAAGTGAGCAAAGTGCCATGGGCAGATCTCATAGAATCTGTTCGCTCTGGCATCTGATTCACCACAATTACTCTCATTGTCTGACAGAAGGAGTGACTCACTTTGTGGAGAGAAGTGGCCGTTTCTCTTGGTAAAAGCAACTGATTGTAAAATGCATGCCATCCTAATTCTGCAGTAAAGTACAGTACAGTATAAGTCCAGTATACAGTGTTCAACTTGGACCATGTTCTCTTTAACGCCAAACAATTCTTCATCATCAGATCAGAACTTAGCCCCTTTCCTCTTTTTGAACCCCTCAAAAATGTTAACCCTGGAAAAAAACTATCTCTTCAAGAAAAGGTCTATTATTGATGCACAGCCAGTGGCGGTTTTATCTTTTTGCAAAACTGTATGTTGGTTCATTGCCTATCGTTCTCTTTTTTTATGGAGGTGTCAGGAAACAAATGCAGTACTACAACACTGTTAACAAATGTGTATACAGAAATAAATCAAATGTTGAAAGTGTGAATTCTATCTGCTGTCACAGTCAACTGTGTCAAAAAACAAGAAATTTGTTTACATATTTTATTACATGCTAGCTGTTGTACTTTGTAGGTAGGAAATTGTACATATACCATGACAGTTGTAATTTTTAGTACCTCTATTGTACAGACTGAACATATGGTTTATCAGCGTATTTCATGACAAAATCTATTAACTGTTAATTTACATGGAGAAAAACTTTAATCAGAATGTGGAGAATCATATTGATATTTCATAAAGAATAAAAATGTATTGTTAGCCTAGAGATCTAACCAGAGATGTTTCTAAAGTTGCATGAATATTTAACTACTTGCAGTTGTCCAACAAATACAAGGTGCCCTTCCTTCTGTATCATGGCTTTTTTGTTCTGGGTTACACAAGTGTTATTTATTTTTGAAAGAGAATAAAGTCAGAGTTATGACAAATACAGAAAGGCGAAGATGATATAATGGATGGGGTTTCAGAGTTTAAAACAGCTAAAATTGTGTTGGGTTTTTTGTTTATTTTTAAGTGGGTCTGGTCACCTCGAATCATTGTCTTGTCGCCTCCTTTTTATCATTAGTTAACATCTTGACAATGTTTAACTGTCCATTTATGTTTCCATTATCTGCCATTGCCATTTAATGATGTGGAGGAGCAGTCTTTCTCTTGCTTGAAATTCACATCTTGTGTTATAATGGTTACTTTTCATAACCTTTTTTCATCAGTTTGATAATAAATAAAATTTTCTTTTTTTTCTCTGAAATTATATTGTAGTCCTTGCATAAATCCAACCATGCAGTTGTGGTAGACTAATTCTTTACCACTTTAATATGCCCTCAACCTTAGCAGCTTTCAAGTCCATGAAAGTGTGTCAAGTATTTAGTTTTTCCTGTATAACATTCACTATTAATGACAAGATAAGCAAGAATCAATGTTCAGCTAAACTGATTCATAAATACTGTGTGGGTGTGGTTTGGTCAGATTTCATTTGGCATGGTAACATGAGCAAACCATTTCCCCAGAACCCAGAGAACTTTGTCTTCACTTAGGGCCACGTCGCTCATGGTGAGGAACTGTTGGAGAAGATTTTTTCAGGACCTTTAAAAGATCATTTTAAATATCAGTCAGTAGGTATTGCTGTGTTCACGTTTCCCACAGGCTGAACAATGAAGAAAAAGGAGCTCCACTGAGAGCATCCATCTATAACTCATGGAAGAATTAAATTTATATTGGCCAATCACTAACTAAAACGTAATCAAAGAACCAGCCATCCATTTATTTTCTGGCGCTTATCTAGATCTAGGTTTCAGTGAAGCAGTCCCTTATGTGTACTGGAAGCATCATAATCTGCCTCGACCATGCCTCAGTTGCATCAGTCCAGATTTTCAATTTTTTTGTGTGTGTGTGTGTTTCACGAGCATGTTGACTGCACATTTCAGCTCATTTAATATCAGTGTGGTAAAATAAAGACTGGGTCCACCCTCTATTTTTTTCTGAGACTCCAAATGCATCTCACATCCCATGATCTAAGTTGACTGCCTTAGATCATAGGACTTGAGATGCATTAACAGTGGAGCCAGAACACTGAACTCAACGGAAAACGGAAACATTGGTGTTGGAAAAACTTGTATTGGGACTAACACAATTATTGGTACTGAAAAGGTTCCCCTGAAAAATAAAGCAGGCATTAAATATTGATTTATTTTATTTTGAATTTTTGAGTTTTTGTGGTCTGATTTGTTTTTCAATGACAGTCTTCTGATTTTATCTTCATGTCTCGATCAGTGATAGCATTTTTCATTGTTGCTGGTTTTCATTTTTAACTTGTAACTTCTAACTGTGTCACTGTTTTGGGGTGGAGAGGTGGGGTAGGGTAAGGAGGGTGTGTTTTACCTATACTGTAATCTGCATACCAAGTGGATAATGTCACTTTCCTGGACATCCACTCCAAAGCTAACATGATCACACACCTAGCATACAGCAAAGACTTCTATAAGCTCACCTGGAACTAATACTCTCTCTGCTGTAGTTTTTACTTGTAGAACCAGGCTTGTTTAATATTAACTTTTAGCTGACATGGTTCGGCAGGGGGCCTCTGGAACAAGCGCAAAGCTTAGCTAATATGTAACAGCTTGCTAATGTTAGATTCTGTGTATAACATTGGTATGCCTATCACAACTGGGTTCCTTCAGCATAAGCGTAACCTGAGCTACTAGTGGATACCTTTTAGGTAAGGATGGGCCCTTTCCACAGGGTGAAGAAAACCCATTTTGGCCACTTGTCTCAGTGATCTCATTTTTACAATCATTACTCAAAGCTCATGATTACTGTATATGTGAGGACTGGAATGAAAATGAACTTGTAAACTTGGAACTTTGATCTAAGGCACAGCTAATTCTTCACCCTGACATCCTCCTTTACCATGACATCCTAGAGAAGAACATCCTCATTATTGCTGACATTCTCACCAGTCCCCCTGTAAAGATCATGCTCCATCTTACCCTCACTTGTGGACAAAAGCGCAAGATACTGAAATCCTTTACTTGGCAGAAACTCACCAATCCAGTGTGTTGGGAAAGCCTACAGCGTCAGACCTCAGAACCAGGCTAAGACTGTTCTACATTCAGATGTAAACCAATAAAGTGCAGCTTGAGGTCACAGCCTTCAAATGTGGCTGTTTGGAGCAGATATAAACACTTTTGCCAACAGCCATAGTCAGACAACACATCCAGTACAATCGAGTTGTTTGACCATAACTCAATCTCTAAATATTTCTTCCTGACGTATTATGCCAAACAAATAGTCTCTTCTGAACAATGATGCATGTCTGTATCACACTAGAATGCATATGCAGATGTTTTTGATTTCTCAAGCTTTCCTGCTGGACAGCAGGTGTTCCCTACTTCAATGTAAAGTTCATTCTCAGTGTATTTTCACTGGTGGCTTCAAGTTTCCACATCATACTTTGGACAGTTGACCATTGGACCAGGATTGTTCTCCAACATATATGTGATGTCACAACTCACCCTTACAGGCCCTGCCCCTTAAAATCAGATTTTTAGTGAGCTCAGAAACGTTCCACTTTCAGCAGGAGACTGTGAACTCTTCTAGTGTCAAACTCTGCACATCATTCTGCACAATGACGTTCAAACATTCAACTGGAAGAACAAGAAGAAATGCTGATTTTTGAGCAGAGGGGGACTTTAATCTTGTCAAAGATACCCTCTATATGTTGAGGTACTTGGAAGGACAGGAATTGCCATCCACTAAACTCCTGTTGTATGTTATTTTCTAAACTCTTACGACTTTGTGGTGTAATTTTGAGTCTTTCTTGTTTCTTAAGAGGCTGATTTGTTTATTTTGTTCTCAAGGTTGAAACAGTTTTTGGGATCATTTTATTATTTTTCTTTAATTTCCTTTCTAATGTGTTATGTTCTATTTCATGTCAAAACTATTGGTCAAACCATTGAGACTTCTTTTACTGCTTATTTGCTTCCGTAACTTTGATTTTGTGTTTTTGTGACAACAGCTTCTTTACATTTCTTGTCTGTAGTTTTTTATTTCATATGTTCATTAATTTATTTCTGTATTTATTATTTGTAAATGAATGTTTATCTATTTAGAGTGTATGATTTCTAAGTGTGGAACAAACCGTCTTTGTCACATCACAATGAGTCTGTTCCAGAAAGCAAATTCAACAAATTCTGAACTCAACCCCAAACTCTGAGTTGATTTATCTTGAGATGAGTAACCCTGAGTGTCTGGTCCACTGCTTAGTATTTTGATAATTTGAAAAAAAAAAAAAAAATCATAGTGTTAGGAGGAATACATTAAAAGCAGGTTGACTAGTAGAAGGTGCCAATGCTGCCCAATCACATAAGCTCACCTTGGATAATGAGGAGTAATGCTCCTCATCCTGGCTCTCCCTCAAGAAACTCCAACGTACATGACAAAACCTGTTTTTTGTCAGTGCCTACTAAAATAACCCACATGAGCATGACAAATGTTTCAGCGCTGCGAACTTCATGGTTAAGGTTTGGACAGATTTAGGCATAACTGCTTGGTAAAGATGGGGAGGAGGTTTTTAACTAAACATTCTCCTTTGCTTATAGGACAGCATTTATTAATCACACAACCACCGTTAGCTGCTATTATTACAAATGAGCTAGCATACTTCTGATTTACATTTTGAAAACAAGTCATGTCTGACCAGAGAAATATATTACCTGTATTCAGTTATACCATTGTACTGTATAATGCTGTATCTTACATAAATCAATAAACCAGTCATCATCCATTGATTTAACATGTGAAGCACGGGCAGAACCTCTCTTGCTTCCTGCTTCAACAAGACAGCCATGGTGGCAGCACAGTGAGGCTGAAGTGCTCCTTGTAAAGAATGCCAACTGTTAGACAATCCAAAGTACCGGACAAATTGAAATTTTGATCTCACAATGGTACAAACTGAAAAGCCAGACAATAACCAAAGTTTACAATGACTTTGAATGTCTGCAGTTGCATGATAATCCAACCAACATTTTTCGAGACATTTCACTGTGAACCACAAAGGTCCGACTGCTGGTGGCACTAGAGGAAAAGTCATGAGATCACCAAAGTTGTTAATCCGCTAAGCAACATGGATATCTAAAAAGACGTTGCATCAGTCCATCTTTTATGTTGTGATATGTCACTGGATAAGTGAAAATTTGAGCTGCTCGTGGGGCTACAAGAAGACCAAAATGTACCAGATGTCATGGCACTCCATATATTTCACAAATTGACAGATCTGCATCGTTTTTCCTAGAGCCACTGGGATATTGAATTTGAAGTTATCCAAAAAGAGGTCGAAAATCTGGCCAGTCAGTGTCTAAATAAATAAAGAGAAACTTTTGAAGTTCCTTTTGGAATCATTGTGTTGTACTCTTTTGGTGCAAGTGTATTGTGTCCAATTTCTGAACCTCTCATTGTGTCTGCATTTACATTTATACATTCACATGAATGCCTGATGTCTCTTGGGCTTCGAGGAGACATCAGGCTCAGATACCAGATTATGTAATGAATAGAAACTGAAGGGGTTACAGGTGTTCTAGCACAAGTATTGCACTTCGATAAAGTTGTGGGACTTGCTCGTGATGCATTACAATAACAATAGTCAAAATTCATGTAGCAGAGGCTGAGCTGATTTTACATTTTAATGTTGCAGTCTTCAGTCCCTCAGAATTGCTGTGTGTCAGCATCATAGTGTGGAAACACGTTTATAGAACTCAGATATCTATGATGATTGCTGCCTTCAGGAAGTAGGACTCACTGGGAACTGGATTTGCAAGCCAACTGTTCATTAACATTTGACATCACACAGCTCTGTCTTTCTGCTAATGTTTCAAGTTAGCGATATGACACATCTTGTGTCACTGCATGAAATATTCTCACAAGATGGTTGATGAGAGATTGTACTGCAGCCTGCACAAAACTGAATTCAAAATATTCTCAATCCAGGTGCTACCGTCTTGCTCTGCTGTAGTCCTTTGTGGCCAGAGTCGCTGTAGAGATTGGAGGTTGGGGCAGTGGTTTTTGAGCTTCTGCCTATACACCAGCCTGACTCAACTATGACGTGACATCCTGCTTTTATATCGTCAAATTATTATGCCGGAGAAAATTCACTGTTGCAGCAGCAAAGTGGACGGCGAAAAAAGGAGAAACAACAGAAACAACAATCTACATAATACACTGATATAAGAGGGGGAGTGGTCCACTGAGAGCTGTGCTGGTTGTTGAGAGGTCAGACAGCAGCAGGAAGGAAGGACCTACAGCATCTCTGTTTCACACTTGGGGTAGGAGCTGCTCAGTGTAGTGATGGTGCTCTGCATGGGGTGGCAGTCATTCTCCACCAGTGATGATAGCTTTACTAACATCCTCCTCTCTCGCACCACCTGTATTGAGTCGATTAGTTTGTCTTGTCTCTTCCTGTTAGGTGCAACAGAGATAGAAGGTGGCACATATGTGTACATATATATACACATACATGTACATGCATATACATTAATATATTAAATAACAAATCTAAACATAACATATTTGTTGTGTATATTGAGTTTTTAGTTTAGTCCATGTACCATAAGAGGACATGATTTAGGACCTATACTGTAGGCATCCACAGTTTTGGAATATTCTGGGATTGGAATATTCTGGGATCTGGATTAATGAAATAGAGACAGTGGCATGTAGCACACATCTTTTGCAAGGAGAAAAATCTCAGGAGGTCCATATGTATACATAAGCAATGGAGAAAAAGAGGGTTCCCGTTATGATTCTGTACAGATCCTGTTTACCACTGGTCCCCTTTTCTTTAGAAGGCTCTCTAAACGCACACACACACCAGCTCCTCTTTTCTTGTCTTTGGTGCTGTGAACTTGTGTAGCTAATTAGTCTCTTCCTTTCCAGCGTTGTATTCTGTCACACTCTCCAGCATTGGTGTGTGGCTGGACCTTGTGTGCTTTTCAAGTGTAAGAGGACACATGAATGTGCAGAATGACAGACGTTTTTTGTGTGTGTAAACACTCTGGACAATTGCCCAGAGTGTGCCACAAAAACCTCTTCTATCCAAGATAAAATCTACTGTCCTACATTTGTAGCCACAAAAGAGCACAAACAAAAAAAGACTAACAAACACAACATTTAAAAAAAAAACAACAAAACAAAACCCCAAAAAACAAAGGAGGTAAGAGGATGAGGGTATGAAAAATGGAGAAGTGGCCAGCTCAAAAACTGGACAAACACTGGGAGAGAAGAGTTATTGTGAAACGTAGCGGCATGTGTACTAAATGCACCCACTCCAGTCCCTCCATGTCCTTAATGTATTCTTTACTACCCCCTGTCCTCCCTCAGTCGTGCTCTTTCTCCTTGGATCAATTGGTAAAACTGAAAGAACAAAAGTTCAGCTTAGATGAACAGAGGGTCAGCCAGAGCAGACTTTCAGAAACTATGTCACATGAACCCTATGGCTTCCATGTACTTAGAGAATCTAAGATGAGCCAGAGAGTATATGTTCTCTAGTTTCAGTCTCCGGACAAAAACGTTAATAATTTTGAAAACCCATGTCAACATTTTTCAACAAGTAAAGATTGAAAACCTTTATTAAAAAGATATGTTGCAAATTAAAAACCTCTACAGAAGATAGCAGTGCTTGAAACAAGACTATGGTATACCAACAGGATTGTCCTGAAAATCATACAAAGTCAAGATGGACTCCCAAGGTGAAAGTCTGCAGGTCAGAGGTACAAAGCCTAAGGATAAATCTATCCCTTGAGCTCCAGCACAGAGTGCTTTTGAACACTGCAAAGCAACTGGATGGCCCTGTACTAAAAGAAAACAACTTTCTTTCACTATTGCAGGAGTCAGTATCACCATCTAAGAACTCAGCTCACCTTTCATCTCCATGCCACCTGATGAGGGCCCAAAGGTTCCATATAAAGACCAGGTCACAGCGACACCATTCTAAGATTACTTTGTCAAAACCTTGTGTGCGTTATTTTAGCATTATTTTATTATCTTCTGTTGTACTGTGATGTTTGGAAGTGGTTCTTCATTATAGTTTATTAATAAATAATTATTATTATTATTCAATCACATCATATGGTATAAAATCGCACTTTGTTGAATCACATTGTGCATCGTGACTGGGCTGTGAATCATATATCACATTGTAACATGTTGGCCTCATGCCAGAGATGCCCAACCCTTCTGCCTAATACAGTAAGTTTTTTTTTTTTCAACAAATGACAAGGTACCCAGGTCCAAACAACATGATTCTCAAAATTTTGTTAAACGTTCCTACAGAATATATGATGAATTTGCTGTTTTTGTTCCTTTGGGACATAAAGACATGAAGCTGTTTCAGCAGCAAACATTCTCCTTTATTTTCCATTTGTTATTTCTCTCCTTTGACATATTAAAAAAATAAAACATTGCACTAAGCAGTAATGAAATGCAGTAGATTAAATGGAAAACATAGTGTAGCTGTTAATATCAGTTACTGAGATATAACTAGCAGATTGACAATGAGGAGAACAGATGAAATGGTTCTGTGTCACGTTGACGAGGTGCAATTCACTATCCAACCAGAGACCGAGTCAGGAACTCTTTCGTCAAAGGTTTTCATTTGCACACCTTGGCCAATGTGACCAGAACAAACCATCTGTGTGTCCCGTGGCACTTAATGCAGCATTGTGACTGACTGTTCATTTTGTCACTTTCTATACCCTTTCTATACTATCTCAACCACATAACACACTGACTTTTTCAAGAGTTTCTGAGGATATTTAAATATCTAAGGGTATTTAATGGTTTCAGGTCATACAAAAAAGCTGGCATTTACATTAAAATGTTTAGTTTTAAGACATAACACATTTGAAAATAAAAATCATCTATAAGGACCATCATTCATAAAACAGTTGCTAGCAACCTAGACAAGAGCCAGGAATTAAGCTGAGTTTGATCAAAAAAAAAAAAGAAAAAATGTTTGCATGTTGGTTTTGAGTGGGTCCAAAATTTTGGACTCATAAGGGGAAGCAGCCAACAGTGCTGATAATGCACAATGAAGTAAATAAAAATAAGAATAACAATAGAGATGATAAATAAAATTTCATTTGCATCTTTACAACAAGGAACTGTGTTTTACTGTATTCAATCTTTGACTGTATTCACCTGTGTTTTCTCAAGGAGAATATTAACTGTAAATGATATGAAAGATTATACGAACCTTTATCTAAAAAAAACCCCATACAAAAACAAAAAACAAAACAAAAAAAGGTAGTGAAAAGAAGTGGCTTAACCGTAAAATGATAATGCTTAAGAGATTTTGAGAAGAAAATCCCAAGAAAATAAAAACAACCTGAATCAAAAGGGTCTTGGAAATGACTGACCCTATAACCCGGACTGTAGGACTTTCTGGGCCAAAAAAGATGTTTCTACAAAATAATCCAGACAGACAAGTTGTTTTTTTTTAAACATATGTTGCAAAATAAATGCATTAATATATAGTGCCTATCAAAGTATTTTAGAGATTTTCAAACATGGACACAAAGTAGATTAAAAGTGGTTGTAAAGTGGCTGTAAAGTGGCTCTTTTAGACTGACCCTTAAAGCAACATTGCGGAGTTTCAGCTCAGTGCTTCCACCATCTGGTTGAGAGGCGCAATCGTCTGTTACAACTGT
>JBCAUF010000042.1:24722794-24736656 GCA_038406115.1 Haemulon aurolineatum
TTCAGGACCACGGATGGGTTTGGGGCAATACATTTAGAATACAGTGTTGTTGGACCTCTGACAGCTGTGTGACATTGCTGGGAAAACAGTATAGTATGGGACCTTTAATAATTCATTCATATAAATGAATGTATAGAACTGTCTCAGATGAAAAGCGACAGATGTCATGCATCTACATGCAAGCAGGACTGAGAGTAATGTGATATCTGTGCATTGAATGGTGGCTTTGTGGACCTGGGGGGGGCATGTGGTTTCTGATTGACTGTAGCCAGCGTCAGGGTGTCCATACTTTTGGTCTTGTGAAGTAATTTCACAGCTCCTGTCAAAGGTACATTCACACAGAGACACATCATCCTAAACTACATGGTTAATGTAAAATAAGCATAAATCAATAAAATGACTTCTATAAAGTATCTGATTTGAAGTTAATGAGAGTCCCACAAGGCGGCATAAAAGTTCATCCATCTACCACACAATACACAGTTTATTCTTTCACAGAATGTGTTCGTGTTTTGATCTGAGAAATGTCTTCAGTGCCACGGGTGCAGCACTTCAGACTCATTCAGCTTTCTAGCTGAAGCACTTGGGGCTGAGAATGTGTCTCGGTGCTCTGGCCGCAGTCTGCATCGGACAACCAGAAACATGAAAACGATAATAATTTCAAAGGAGTGTTATTTATTACGTGCAAAGTGCAATTCGCTTGTGATGCCAGCACAATAAGTAGCAGTTAATATAAACAGCGCGATACCACTAAGGCTCTCAAGTGATGACGGATGGCTCCAAGTATGCGCAGAGACATTCTTGGTTTATGCAGCCGCTCAGGAGGACCATATTCATGCTGAACACATTCCAGAGGAGTAACGCATCCCTGCAGAAAACTAACGGGCCCGCAAGAGTGTCCACCCACACCGGCTCCATTTCTGACTTTGAAATCCTCTTCCATCGTTTACCGCTGCATTCTGGTGTGACGCAGACGAGGTGAAAAACGGGGCTGCCTGTGATGCCATCGAGGGGGTGTCATGTGCGTGTCATCAACTTCTGCAGTGTGATCTCTTGCGTGTCAAGAGAGAGAACCAGAGAGACAAACAGACACAGAGTTCATGTCACTCTAGTATACAGGAGTGGTTCTGGAACATTTTAAGTCACAATGTACACACAGGAGCCTGATGTTGAAGAGGGGTCAGTTAAAATAGCCCTTAAACTGTCCCCCCTTTCATTACTGTATGTGTCTTCTTAGATAGCTGAGAGGTCAAAAGGAGAGAGAGAGAGATGAGGGACGACATACAACAAAGACAACCTCGTCAGACTCGATCCAGTTATGAATTAATATTGTTGTATAGATTGTGGTATGGATAGCTTGATGATATATGAATAAGGGGTGGGAGTAAATAAGTTTTACTTCTTCCCACTCCTTTTCGGTGTTGTCTTTGCAAGTTTTTATCTGTTATGTCTGTCTATTACTGTATTACGTTTGTTTTTTGTTTTTGTTTTTTTCTTTTAATTATTTTTATTTGTTATTTTTTTTAACATGTCCGAAATAAACTAAACTAAACTAAACGAATCAGGGATGCTGTGGGTACTGGTCTGTGTCTTAACCCCCTTGTATGTAAAAATAAGGCGGTGCTGTGGTTAGCACTATCAATCCCAAGAGCCCCCGAGCTGTGTAGTTCGTGGCTGAGGATGGAGCCTCTCTGGGTGGAGTCTGCATGTCCTCCTGTGCTCTGAGGCCTCCTCCCACAGTGCAAACACATGCAGGTGAGCAGGTTAGTTTCTCACCTAATGTCAGCTGGGATCATCAAGCGATCATTGATCATGTCCTGTATAAATAAACTTAAGTTACTGTGTCTTATTGAAGCTATTTTCTGAAAGGAGAGCTATTCTGCTGTAAGTATGTGATCATACCTAAAGAGAGTTTGCCAAAGAGGCCCAAAGTAACATATATGACTGTTGGACAGTCGCAGTGACAGGAAAATGTCCATACTGGACCTTCGTCATAACGGGCCTTCAGCACCAAAACTAAGCTACATGCAGGACAAAAGTTAATGTGCAAAAGCTCAAACCCATCAACATTGACTTTTGGTGTCACACGGGACACAAACACCGGTCTTACTGAATGAAAATCACCTGAACTCATCCTTTGCTGCTTCGCTTTTTGATGCGAGTTTTTGCTCTGTTACCCTGACATGTTGCAAAAGTGCATTGCTTGTGATAAAAACATTAGGTCAAAAATATTTTCAAAAATCACAAGAATACTCAAAAAAAAAAAAAAAATGTCACCCCTGAGTATTTAAAGCTGCTGTTCCATTCACCGGGTCTTTTGTCTGTGAGCTGGGGGACGTTCTTTTTGTCTCTTTGTCAGTAAGTATGCATCTGGTCAAGAGATTACGGCCTTGCACGGGTCATGGGAAGATGAAGTCAAGTTGAAGCACTGAGGCTTTCTGAATCAATACGGTTCCCAAACACACTGCTGAAGCTTCCTTTGGTGCACACAGTATTCTACACTGGACACAAAGATCAACATGGTACAGTATAATGTGGTGAACGGCGCTTATTGATGAAAAACTTTTGCCTCCCAGAGAATCACTGGGTTAACTCTCTCATTCTGACAAGCATACAGACATTTTGTTGACTATATTTTGCATTGAATTCAACAACAATATAATAATCTTAGAAAGTTGTATCAGATACATCTGCAACCCATTGTGAGTTTCTTAGAAACTGTTGCTTACTGGTAACTGCAAGACAAAGTGTGTGTGATTCAATGAACTGTCCGCCCAGTATCAAGGCAGTTTGTGTATATGAGTCATTTACCCAGGCGCTAATTTGACTTTTTTTTTGTGAACCTCAGCATGACTTTCAAATGGAAAATCTGTGTCCATGTATGTAAATCCTAAACATTCAATTTTGTGGTTTGTTGCCTAAACTTCACCACAGACTTGTGTCACAGTCCTGCACTTTGTCCACCCTGATCACCTCACTGGGACTCCAGCATGGTTCATAAATGTAGTTTAATTTCATGTCATCCTTTATTCACTCAAAGAAGCCTAATCTAAACAGCGATGATGTCATTATTCTGTAGCCATTATGTGTGTTATTTTAGAATGATACGTTAGAGCAAAAGAGTCACTGTTAGGCTTCATATATTGTCTACACACCTACTTTATTTTCACATACTCTTGGACAGTGCTGTCTTGACCATTCACTTCTTTATTCTTTACCATTCATTACCTTATTTGTTCAGTGTGTGATCTCCTTGTTCCTAGCTGTATGTCTATTCCTGTGCAAGTTTACTGAGAGCAATGTAAAACTGGCATCAAAGTACTTTTGTATGTGCACAAGCTAGGCCATAAATAGCTGATTTGATTCTGAAACTGTAGCAGTCAACAATTAGTCACACGACGGCTCGAAGCACACGCTGATGTCAGTGGTCGAGACGTCACAGCTTGAGTGTTCACTTGTAATGACGCTGGGCTCATTTCCGTGGAGGCTTTAAGTGTCCATTATGCTGGTCAAAAGGATCCACAGCACATACGACTGCACACATCGACACTTTGAATTGTAGTTAGAGAAGATTTGTAATTGTTTTTTCTACAGTTGAACTCAATTTCAACAGTGGTCCCGTGTGTATGACAAATAGAGGAGTTTTACAAATAAGTGAACAACGTTTCATATAACATAATTGTATAACTAAGCAAATGGCACAGAGTATGATTGGAAATGTTATGTACTTGTGAGAAAAGGTTAGAGTAAGAAATGGGACTGTACTATCAAAGGAAAAATGAATTTTGCTTAGTTGCTGGTTTTATCTGAGAAACTGCCCCTCCTACTCCGTTTCAAAGCTTGGGCATCAGACGTATCGGCACTACCTAACAGACCTGTGCTGGGTGGGTCTGCCATCTTTGTTTTCATTTTGATCACTGAAGAGGCCTAAAGCCACGGGGGAGCTGTAATGGGTTACACATGGGGGAGCAGGATCACCTTGTCACAGCCAATGATCCGCTCTGAATTCACGACCAGGAGAGTTCTGCTGCAATATGAAATTACAGGATGTTACGGCATGGTTGTGCACCACAGTAAAAGTCCAATGACAGAGGGAGGAATCATGATTTCCATCATTAAAGGTGTCATTATTATAGGTATCATTTTAAGAATTATATAAAAAAAGTCCCAGCAGTGGTACTGTTGTATTTAATGTTGACCATCTTGATGAGGTTAAAGTAATTCTGTATACTTTATTTTGAATGGTAAATACAGTATATTTGGACTGCAGGGAAAGCAGTTGCAGCAGCTCTACTGGATGTTTAAACTGAGCGCCATGTAGATTCACAATAGCATCTGATGGTAGAACATTTGAAAAGTCCTTCTCCACTGCTGTACTTGTGTAACATGACAGATGAAAGATAAACATGCCAGAGGCAAGCGAAAAATTTGGTGAATTGCAAATAAAAACTTTTTCATGGCCTTTGGCTGCATGCTAAACTGAACCCGACTGCTATGTCAAAGTGGACACAGTTTCAGCTGAACTGCAGCCAAACTGCAGCTAAACCAGGTGTCTGGGACACCCAACGCACGCATCAGAGAATTGCACCATCACATAGAAATCTCTGGTGCTCCAGGCATCCACTCAGCAGTGGAATAATCGTTGTTATCATTATATCAGTGTTGCTATGGCTGTTGGTGAGAACCCATCCCAATTATCTAGAAGCTTAACAGAACATTTTCCACCAGGACCAAAGGTCAACCTGACTTTATCTGCCTGGAGGCTTCTGGATCACATGGCTATGGGGAAGTGAAAACATCACTGATGGGAAGACTAGAACATTCTGCACAAAGTGAGTCATAATCTCCAACCAAAGAGCTCATCCTGGGGCGTCACGCTAACCAGCTGGATCCCGGTTGCTGCTTGGAGAGGATGCAGTCAGCCCAGCCAATGGGATGTGTTGCTTCAAGGTCAAGGTTGCTTCCAGTGTCATCCGTAAAATAAAATTCTCTGGGATTACAGGAACTGTATCACAAAAATAAATGAATAAATCACTGATTTGTACAAACACTGATCTGAGGTTAGAAAGTACACTGTTAAACTTATGTCATAGTTTAAAATAATGTTTAAGCTCTTTTTTTCTGAGCTCTTAAAGGACTTCTTAAAAGCTGAGACTGGAAGTTCATTCTTGACAATAATTTTCATGTAATTAGTTTCATAAATACACCTGTGCCTGTGGCTCATGTGTTTATATCTGTATTTCTGGCAGACTGTGGCTCAAAATGGGTCAGAATGGCTCTCTTCTCCCTGTCCTTAGTAATGTGGGATAATAGGGGAGCCCCCAAAAAGTGTAGCCTAGGGGGCCAGTCACCACCTGAATCAACCACTGACCAATGCCATACCAACCATCATCATTTTTACATTTAAGCTTTTTTCCGTTTCATGAAATATGTAACATTTCTGGCTTCATCTGTTGCAGTTTGAGCGTCGTGTCATTCAGGCACACAGTATGTGAGTGTTTCATTAATGTTCCTCATGGCTTCATTCAGACATCCCATGCTGTATGAGAGGGAGCAGACAGAGGGAGAGCAGCAGTGAGTTGTGTTACAGTATGGTAAAGAAAACTTTACAGCTTATTTTGCTGTTGCAGCCCTTATCCCTCTGCTCATACTGAATACACAACATGAAACGATACAAGATTATGACTGAAGGAAGGGTTTTTCCATCCCACTGTTTTCATAATTCTTTGTGTTAGAACCTTACAGATGTGATAACATATTTACCCAAGGATTGGTCACTAGGTGATGCCGTGTACTTCGTTTCAGTCAGACAGCAAAAATAGTTACAGATGCAGAAAAAAGTAAATATCAAAATAAAATCTATTAAAGTGCTACGTGCACATCTTTGGAACACAGACATGCACATGTCCTCTTTTAATCACTATGTCATGGGATGCTGGAGAAAACTGAGGGCACGGTACCAGCAAGCAGTATCCACCGCCACTGGACCGCACCATCGACCAGAGCAGTGATGATAATGATGATGATGGTAATCACAAAATAGGCTTCAGCTGTAAATGACATCCAAGACATCCATTTGCATGACCCCTGCTGTGGTTACTTGTTTTTGTCAAGCAACACTCAAACGATGTTATTTCACTCCATCAGAATGTCTCCATCATACAGCTCTTTTAAGCACAAAGCCAAGACATGGTTTATTAACGAACAAAAATGTTTGATACAGATTTTATTAGAGTATTTAACAGTGTG
Source organism: Haemulon aurolineatum (assembly GCA_038406115.1). Lineage (NCBI taxonomy): Eukaryota > Metazoa > Chordata > Actinopteri > Lutjaniformes > Haemulidae > Haemulon > Haemulon aurolineatum. The sequence continues at coordinate 24,729,044 of JBCAUF010000042.1, forward strand.
ATGCAATAGTGGATGTGTTGTTACTGTCTTTCAAGTGTGTTTATAATAATGAATATATAATGTGTTATTTTTTTAGATGCAGTATTTTATTGTTGCTGTCTTTTTATCGTATGCCCTTTAACATCAGGCAGAGGGACTACTGGCGAAAATTAGCCTCTTAGCTAACTCGGGTACATTTACATTTGTTTTTACAATGTACACTGTCCCTTTTCAAATAAACTAATAATAATAAAAAAAAGCTCTTCAGCAAACATGATTTTTCCTTCTCTAATATTTTTTCAGTGGAGACTGTTTTGTGGTGATTTTTTTTGGTCATTTGTTTTTCACCAGAAAGCAAACCTGATGTGTTTGTGAAACTCAAAGGGGAAACTCGAGGGGAAATTAAAACCTCTTTTTGCTTTAAATACCTTCAGGGTCAACAAAGACATACAGAAATGCCAAAAAACTACACATAATTACTCAAAGCCAATAATAACTGAGCTTTGAGATAGTAATAATTACAACAATAATAAACTTTGTATTGTAATTGTATTTGTATTGTAATCTTTGTAATTGTAATATTTTTATATAACTTATTCATTCCAGTATTGCCTTACATTGCAAAACTGTTTTTAACAGGGTCACTTTACATTTCTATTTATATATGTGCATATATATTTTTTTTATTTTCATAATACTCTTAAGTATTTTCATATTTTTTACCATATTGGTCACTTTAAGCCATTGATCACTTTAAGTTGCAAACATTCATGTGCACCTGCAATAGTTTTATTCTATTTATATTTAAATCATGATCACTCACTGCAGTCTTATTCATAGCTATAATATATATTTTTTTATCTTCTTACATCATGTATATATTGCACATTTTTCTTCTTGTTATCCATGTGCCTACTGTCTTGTTATTTTGTGCTTCTTTTGTGGACTGCTGCTGTAAGAGGTGAATTTCCCCATTGTGGGATCAATAAAGAATTATCTTATCTTATCTTTATTTATGGTGAAAGCCTACAAGGGTGACCGGTCTGCTGTCACTCAGGACTGTTATGATCATTTGTCATAAGTTGTGCTCCTTACTTACTTGATTGACGTGATGTTCTGGAAGTCAACAGTCAGATGTTAGAAGCTGTCAGAGTGCTACAGAGAAATATCACATTTTGAATGAGCCAACTTCATCAGATAAATGTCTTGCTGTCTCACACATCATGCTCACTGCAACACACATTTCTGTGTATGTTCATAGAAATTACATCCAACACTAGAGTGTGTTACAAGACATCATAGAGCTGAAAGAGTCTGAGGAAATAACAGTTTGTTTTTTTTACGTATGGTGTGTTCTGTAATATTACTCTTGACAAAAACTTGAGGGGTTGTGCTCCAACTGTTTGACATCCAGGTGTTACTGCAGCACCTCAGTGGAAACTGAAGAGCATCAGATGGACTTAACAGGACTCAGAAGACACTAACTTGTTAGATAATCTCCCAGTGGTCTTATGTGTGCTGTGAAGAGCGGGGAGGATACATGAACTTCTTCCATGGACCAACACGCCTTTCATTGGACACCTGTCAGTAATGGGACACTGTGGCCGATCCGACAGACCTGAGACTCCATCACAACATCAGCACAGTTTTGTGCAGTGAACAAACAAATAGAACCAACGCCAGACTCCCAAGCTTTAGACTGAATTTGTTTTCAGATTTACCATCTGTATGACTAACAAAGGAAGCACGAACCACTTTCTTCATTCACTGGACAGAGTTTTTCTCCTCATCATCTGATATCTGATCTGAGGAGAGTCACTTAAATATAACATATCATAACCTGGATTCTTTAATATTTAACTTGCAAGCAGTATATAAATAAATGCAGATGCAAATGTTTATTAAATTCAAAAAACATGTTGTGTCTGAGTTCATTTATGTTTACACTATTCTGGGCACAGTCTGACAAGTATCTGCACATGTATTAAAAACCTGTTAAGAAACAGTCAAACATTTTCAACTATACTGAAAGGCTTGAAAAAAAGGTCCTTATTATTATTTGGACAATGCATATATGAGTAAATGCAAACTCCAAACCATCAATCATTACAGAGGAATGGAGGTCTTATTTTTCTAAAGTTGTGCTTTCTCGGTTCCCCTCTCCTTTCACATCCTTTCGGTACATTATCAGTGGGAGAGACAACTATACAAAGCAAAAGGTACAAGCGTGGCAACAGACTGCATGGATGCAAGCTGCAAACACACACGTTCTATACATCCACAAATTATGGACACCCACACTTACTGTAATTAGCCTCCTGTTTGGCCGGGCCATGCTGTCCTGACATGGGCCGCGGCTACTACAGGCTGCAGCCCTCTCTCCATGTGGATCTCATTACTGCACTGGAAATATGACTGTGATACACAGGTAGTACACGTTCTCCATCAAAGCCAGATCTTCTCTTTGGTAAATTATACGCCCAGCTTCCATGCTAGGCAAAGAGAGGCGGGGAGGGGGGAACCTCCTGCGTTGGATGACGGTGGGCAATTGAAGATTGAAGACCGGCTTCTGGCCAGACTTGATGTATCACTGAAATCCATACTTTCATCTTTTGCTCTGGTAACAAGACACAGTGCATCCCGACGCTTTGATTTATAATCCCTGCTCCAGCCAAACACTCTTCATTTATTATTCTGCCTCTGTGCAAAAATACTTTCACACAAACTGTCTGCACAATGATTCATTTGATCTCATACGTCTTAAAGCATTACTCACAAGGATTTCAGAGATTTTTATGTTGGGCTATTACACTGTGGGGTGAATGTGTGTGTGTGTATGTCAATGCACGCACACACTCGAGTTTCAGGCTGTCTGATGCATTGCTCAAAGAGCCACGAGTGATATGCAAACAATGGAACATGAAGAATGTCTTTGTCAGCATGAAAGTTTAGGTTGTAAATATGTGTTTGAGTGCATTTTTTCAATGTTTTTGTGCATTTTTTTCATTTTGTGCATTTAATTTCATTTTATTTTGTGCCTTACCTGTAGAATTCTTTCACTATATCAACTCTCTACTTTTTATAGGTATACACAGACTCCTGAGCCATGCAGAGGCGGCTACAAATGGGGCGGCCAATCAGTGTGTGTTGTGTGATTGAATATAGAACATTGAGCACAATGATGACAGATTCAATTTGAGCCTTAGACATTCATTGTATTATTATTATCAAAAAAGAATAATAACAATGATATAAATTAATAAATCATGCTTGAATAGTTATTTATAATTTAGATTCAATGTCTATCCTAAACAACATGGATCATCCACTGCATAACACCTTGATGGACCAAAGAAGTAACGGTGGTGGAAGGCTCCTCTGTCTTCGTTGTAGGACAGAGAGATACAGAAGATCTTTTATACCAACTGCCATCAGACTCAATAATTCGTCTACAAATAGATGAGCCAACAGACAAATAAATTTCCCCTTGGGGATAAATAAAGTATAAAGTATTTCATATTCATATTCGTATTCATATATATATATTTTTTGTTTCACTATAATTTTGTAACAGTGTGCTGTAACCTTGTACAGATTATATACAGATTCTGAGTTTTTAGCTTTTGTTAAACAACTTGTTGACAGTGATCAGGAATCCTGGGTCCATCAGAACTACTGGACTTTTTTTAAATGAAGCAGATCTCTCCGGTCAATTTATTTATTTTTTTGTCATATTAAGAGGTGTGTTGGAAAGGTTTAACTGAATGCAGCCATCCACTGAAAACGTTGATACATTTCATTTCACTTCATTATAGCTTTCATATTTGTTGCCTCAACCATCTCCTGTAATGCCCCCAATAAAAGTCTTTCATTGTTTCCAGAAGCCTGAAGTCAGCTGACATATCTGCATAATTATGTAGGCTTATCACAAGGAAACCGAATCAAACACAACTGGACTTGTTTGTCAACTTGCTGAGCATGAACTGATGGAGCCTCTTGGATGAAAGAATATTCACAGGCTACGTACGCTATGTACGCTATGTCACCCAGTGTTGTGAAAGTAAGAGCTGCACTTCCTGGGATGGTCTCCAGCATTTTATCGCCAAATGTCTTCAGCTACAACTGTTATTAAGAAGAGACAAACACTTGCGGGGTTGCCTCCACATAAACCCTGCACCTTCACTGAAGACAGTTCAGGCTGAGAAATACAGACTACAGAAATACTAGAAGTACCAGCCTATACTCCACCAAATAACCAATCAATGTCTTGGTCATATAGAGCACCAATGTACCACTACTACACAAAAGCAGGTAATATACATTGTTTTCATACAACCAAAACTTATGAATTCAAACTGTAATAAAATGTTGAACTGTGCATGTATGACAGCCTCAATGATAATTGTAGAAATGAGACACAAAGTCCTCTGTGGGAGCTTCTCACTGAGTTCATATAGATGGAGTTTGCCATTGTGTTGTATGTCTGGAGAATTCACTTGTCTGTAGAGTGCGTTATAACTACATGTCTGGAGGATTGGCCAGTTGAAGTCTCTTGTGTTGTTGAGATCTTTGAGAGTTCAGACAACATTAAGGGAGTTAAAGGCTCCTCCTTTCCAGGAACACAGCAGCAAAATTGCTCTGCAAACCTTCTACTGAAAGAAAGAATGTAAATGAGCCTCCATTTCACAGATGAGACAAGGAGAAATAAAAGTTTTGTAATCCACAATGTGTTCAGGTGTTTTGGGGGCGTGGCTTTGACACTAGTGCTGATTGGAGGGGGTGGAATGCATCGGTTACATATTTTCATAATGTAGCCATCTCTTGCTAGCTTTTCCAACGCTACCTACACGAGCGTAAAAGCACAATACGCCCAGATCACTCACAGCTGTTATCTGAGTAATATTAACTACACACACGTATGTAGTTACATTTACCAACAGGGGGCGATAATGACACAATGATCTTTCCTTTCCATGATCCGTGCACTTGCTAATTTTGGCCACCTGTTCGAGAGGCAGGACATCTGGTTGGGTGCCCAGTCTCATCATGGAGTAAGTCAGTAGGGAAATGTTGTTTGCCTGAAAGCCACGCTGATGAGAGGAAGTCGGCGAGCCCAGGAGTCATCTGGTCTCTGGCAGAGGGTGGGCTGGTTGTCATCCTCTCACCACGTTGGTTCTCACTCCAAAACACGTCGTCAGACTCCGGTCCAAGGGAGGGAAGCCGCAGGTAGCTACCCCAGAACAAGTAGGCCGTGATGGCTGAAGGCCACACGGGGTCGCACTGAGCTAAACTTAGGTCATCAAAGGGGGGGCGGACCTGAACACGTATAGCCTGGGGAGTGAGGGTCGGGTCGGTGTGCTCCAGTCCCTGCATAGTATGACTTGAGTGGGTGTGCAGCTTGAAATTCATTATCTAGCCCATCTGGGCCCACTGTTGCGATCCTGACAAGGCTTGAGGAAGACATCAGTCAGTAGCAAAGATGAGGGAAAAATAGGTGGCGATTGTCCAGCATGGGCATCGATGAGGTTTTCCTCTTAACAAAAGGGACTCCACAGCTACTCAGAGTCACTCGTGGTCAGAGTAGAATAAATTGGCTGCAGTGCTGCCAGTAGTGGTGAGATGTGTTGCTCTGAACCAGTGTTTGATACAGATTCCTCTCTCACTGTACAGAGAACAATGTAAAATAGTACCGAGGCAATAAAAAAAAAACCTCCTCTGGACCAGCAGCAGTTAGGACAGGCATGCTGAAGTCATGGAGCCTAGGCCTTTGAGTGTGTAATGTGTGCGTGCGTGCACCAGCGCACCTGCATGTAGTCCTAAATTTGTCCAAATCAAAAGCAGCTCCAACCACAAATAGTTCCAGTGTGAGTCAACAGTGTGTTGGTTTCTACGAACAACCACCCTCTGTGGTTTCACATGATCATAAAATTATACATTCCTTTATAGTGCGCTGGCTCCGACCCAAAGGCAAGTGCTAAAATGCATCAAGTATATTGTCACAAGGTGAGGAGCATTACATGCGCTTAGAGGCGAAAAAACAAAAGAAGTGATCAGTAGGAGGGAGAGAGACAGATGGAGAGAGAGAACAGAGAGAGAGATCGAGCTCTGGCCTCACTGTGTTGTTTTCAGCTCTAATCATGTCCTGCTGTTTGAGCCCAGCTCAAACTAACTAGGACCCCAAACAACAAAAAAGATTAGATGAGATAAAACTTAATTGGCGCCCATGGCTACACTGAGTCACTGCAACAGCAACTAGTTTTATGACACCGAAAAGAAAACGCTCGATATAAATGAAGACCCATTGGGACACGATTAGCGTTACGGGGGGAGGCGAGGAGTGAGATATTCACCGTTGCTCCTCTGTAATTGGACTCATCGTTCCGGAGTAGCGTCAGGAAATTGCGGGACAAGGTCACGCTGCTGGACACGGACATTCCACCGGACGGAGCCAAAAACAAGAGAGCCAAGAGCCTCCTCAAGGGGGCGCAGGAGAGCTGAAAGAGAGGCACGCTGGGAAAACAGGGTCATAACTATATCCAGTGTGACTTATCAGCGTCTCTGATGTCCACTGCAAATAAAGATCCATAAATCTGTTTAGAAAAAAGAATGATAATAACCAGATTATAGACTGTCAAAGTAATCTTGTGATTTGTACATCCATCGGTATGTTGCAAACAGCAACTGATTATAGCTTTTTCAGCATAACCTGCTTTTAATGATTAGAATTTACCCATATGTAACATAAATGGGATAATATGTACAAATATAGACTAAAATTTGATTTTCTTTCTTGGGCTCCCCTAATTTTTTTTAAATTTTTATTTATTTATTTTTTGTTTTATTTATTTAATTCCATCATTGTGTTTTCCCAAAAAGGCCCATGTTGGTGTTACAGTGTTTCCCTATATCCGATTAGCGAAATCATTTTTGACTTTCTGCAATTTCACACTTAAGTGAAATTTTGCAGTAGAAGGAAAATCAGCTCTTCCTGTGAAAAAAAAAAAAAAAAAAAAGACTGGACTGAAGTTACGGGAGGACCAGCGAGTCCCTCCTCTGAGTCTGCAGGACATCGGTGGGTTAATTAAAAAGACTGACATTGTTACGATCACCCCACCTCCACTAAGGAAATACATCCAGTCCCAGGGGAGCTTTTGACTGGATTAAATGTGGGTGTTCCTGTATAATGGCCTAAAGGTCACACATGTCAGAGAATATAGTTGATGCAGGTTTGGCAGCATTATCACACACAGTTCATACCTAATGTATCTCTATCCTACTCTTGGGCATTTCATGCGATGCAATGTGATGTCACATACACACTTTTGCTTTTGGTCATGGTTGGATGAATAGTTTTCAGGATGTTTTGTAGACAACGGTGGGAGTTTGGACTCCAGCATACTTTAAACTTGAACTCATCATCATTATGATTCATCTCAGGGGTGCAGATCAGATGTCAAGATTGGGGGGGGGCACTAACATGATTTTTTTTTTTTGCCAGTATGCAACTCATACCATGCCACAAATTGGTAACGGCTTGCCATATCATTCAAAAAATATTGCATAGGGAATCATTTATTGTGCTTGCCTTTCTTGTTTATTTGTCCTAAACAGCCAACAGTGAGTGTCACTGCTTA
>JBCAUF010000042.1:24760224-24770676 GCA_038406115.1 Haemulon aurolineatum
GGTGTGTAGTGTTGACAGATGGAGCTCATTAGCATTTAAAGGGGCAGGCACAGAAACAGCCTGTTCTCAGTAGAGCTCACCGGATCGACTTTTAGACAGCTGAAATTCAGGACCACGGATGGGTTTGGGGCAATACATTTCAAATACAATATTGTTGGACCTTTGACAGCTGTGTGAAATTGCTGAAAAACAGTATAATATGGGACCTTTAAAGTTATAGTAGTCACTTGTAATTAGCATAGTAATCACCATGAAACTAGTGTGGGATTTGTTCCTAATCCTAACCAAACATCATTGTTCTTGAAGTGTGTTTTGTTGACTTGTCCAGAGGACATGTTGGACGGGTCATGGAGCCTGTACATCAGGCCTAATAACACATTCAGTCCTGATGATGATGTTCTGAAATCTGACATGATTCTTCCCAAATACTAACTAGCTCCTCCGCTATGTCCCTTCCCCCCGCAGGTACATCCATTCCAAAGAAAAGCCCTTCAAATGTCAGGAGTGTGGGAAGGGCTTCTGTCAGTCCAGGACTCTGGCTGTCCACAAAACATTACACATGCAGGTCAAGGAACTGAAGCCAGCCAAGATCAAGTGATTCACTCCGCCAGCAGGGAAGGGACGGGGACACTGGAAAAACAAGACCAAAGACAACAATCGTCAAAGAACAACCAAAGACTTTTTCATCTCAGCTGTCGGAGGTCGAGCCCTCCGCTTCTATGGGAATACTTTTTCAAGGATGAAATGTTTCACCAGCCAGTTCTTAAAGAAATAATACAGCAATAAGCCTTAGTGGAGAAGTGTATGCTTAGTTGTCAAAGCCTGACTTGGCAGAGAACCCAGTGGATGTGTGGAATGTGAAATGGACCTTAAGAAAAAAAAAAAGAAAGAATAACCCTTGTGGCTGCTCAGTGCAAAGCTTATAATCCAAAGACTTTATAAAAGGGACATGCCTCTTATGCAATTTTTTTTTTTTTTTTTTTTTTACAAAAAACTGAGAATGATCAAAGCCATGTTAGCATAGACACATTTTCCTCCTTTTCAATATCACATTCCAATGTTATTTTTGTACAGATACATTATATCAGAAATGTATTTTTGCACTTTAACCTGATTATTGATTATTTACATATATCACTGGATTTCTTAAACTTATTTTCAAAATGAATAATCATTTCTAAATAAAATATTTTACTGTAACTGGTTGGCTATGAGTCTGGGTTTGTCCGAGTGAAATGTTGCTGTCAGAGAATGAAGAGAAGAATTTAGGTTAGAGACAAGAAGTCAGAATATTGAGCACATCTCACTGATTTCCTGCAAAATGCTGTCATATCTGAGTGTCTCTTGTACCTCAGTGTAGTAACAAGCTGTTTGTTAAGGTTTGACATTGTCTGGACCCAGAAATATTACTTCACCAAGTCTGCTGGACATTTTTTCCAGAGGAGTTCACTTTGTTTCTCCACTCGTTTATTCAGTTGTCTTTTGTCATTAAGATAGCGTAATGCTGATGCTCTGAGAACATCTGACTTTAAGGCCTCTGAATGCACCGTATGCACGGCAGCCATATTGACATGAAATAGCAGGGTAAACACAGGTGTTACCAATGATACTAATTAAGGTTTTGTTCCATTTAGCGTAGCAGAGGCTTTACAGTGATCCAACAGGCACGACAGCAGCATCCTGACTCTGTTTGACCTCAGTGGAACAGAACCTTAATTAATATCATTGGTGACACCTGTGTTTATTCCACTCTGTCATGTCAATATGGCTGCCGTGCATCGGGTCTATTGCTGGAGATATTTTGGACCACATATTTGGCTGTGATGCCACAATTAGCCGCAGGTTTCCACTCGAGCCAAACAGAAGATTGCACTTTGCACATGGACATGATTCATACGGTTTTAATCAACTACATGTTGTTGTGAATTAAATATGTCCATCGTACAGTGTGCAGTGGCTGTATGACTGGTGAATCCAGCTGTCTGTGCATGGAGGACATGCTTATTGATGGTATTTTGAATGACCATTTTGTGTATAGAACTGGTTTTCTTTAGTGACCATAATGATGGTGGTTTACTGCTCTTTCCTTTTGCATTCCAACATTTATGATTGAAGCTGAGAAGACAGGTGGAATTTTAAGAAAAGGTTCTCTAAGTTGTAGTGCAGTGATGTGTGTGTGTCTGTGGGGGTGGGTGTGGGTGGGTGCTATGTGTGTTGGCATGTTTAGTGTGTCATGCAGGAAGAAAGCTGCAGGTCCAGGGGAAAGGGGAGAGCTGACCGGATGGTCGGCCTGTAGCTCACCGTTTCTCTTGAAGCCAGGAACTCATCAGTCTGTCATTAACTCCCTGAGTAGCCAGGGACACACACACACACACACACACAGCTGGGCAGGTTGACATGGCAGGGGACTGTGTACGTGACATTAGGCTTGTCTGGCTTGTGGCAGAGGGGACACTACTTCTGCTCCATGGCCTTCTGTCCTCAGGCTGCTGGCAGCATTACAGACGACAGTACTGAGACAGGGGGAAATAAAGAACGCCGCTACCAGACACTGGTAGAACAAACATGTTGCCTTCTGACGGTCAACATGCTCCAAGGCTCAGGACGTGACCACCACTGATGCATCGTCACTGTAAGAATTGATGCCACAGTGTTTGCTTGATTTCTATTCCCTTGATTCTATGCCCTCATATATATATATATATATACCTCATACATATATATATATATATATATATATATATATATACATATATTATAGGCTACTCAGAAAATGCCACCATTGATGTCTCTATCCTGTGGCCCAAAGCAAACATTTGCATATGAGACGATGACATGAAGCTATTTTTTGTGGATTCTGTCTAGTCACACTTAAAACTGATACTGGTTGTTGTAATTGTCCTTTTGGCCACAAAGAGAAGAGATTTAAATGTAAGTGATGGGGTCACTGAGTCCATCAAATAAAATGGCCATCACTCTGTGATACTGCCTCTTTAGCAAAAAATTCACCCTTTGTGTTTCCACACACAGTATCTAAAAAACTGTGACGATGGAAGATGTCCACTTGATTTGTTTATTTCAGACTGCTTACGCCTCACATTAGCTTTTTCCCACAGTGTCATCCAACCATAAGTGAAAGAATATGACGAATTGTACATACACAACTGTACAGTTGTCACATACTTATAGACATTCATTCATGGTGTTGCTCTCAGTTGTATACAACAAACGACTTTCTTATGTTTACAGAATGAAACAGAAGTTAAAATCCTGCTTTTACTTTCCTTACAGTCGCTGAGGCGGTCATTGGTGGATTGGATTGGACTGGAATGGAGACAAAAACTCTGCATCCCCTGCTGCCCAGGGTAAAGGTCAACTGTACAACCTGGCCACAGTTGAGCTCATTTTTATTCGTGTGTGAAACAGAATCGCAAAAATGTGTCCCTACTCTGTTTAACTATATAGAAGTACCACAAACAAAATGGCAGAAAATAAGTTGATCAGCTCCTTGGATTTTTCCACGACAGAGCTTCAACAAGCCCCCGGGATTTGAATTAGACCAAACAATGCTGTTTTTGTCAGAGAAAATAACCGTCCAATCAGAGCAGAATATGTAAATGATCTGGCCAACACAAACAGCCCAAAAGCTTCAGGTCCCAGAGAGACAAGAGACAACCTGCCTCTTTGTTAATGTGAATTTATGGACACACACATGCAAATCACTGTTGTGATGTCATTCAAATATTAGGAATTACACAATATATGCCACACAGACACTGCTTGAGCATGAAAGGTATATGATGATAAGTCCTGACCTTATCAGAGTGGATGTTTACACGATAAGCTCTCTGAACATTGAGGGGAATGACTTACCCCCCTGGCCTTGGCTTTACCTCTGCCTCCTCTGGGCCTGAGGGAAATGTCATTCACTGCTACTGTCCTAACTGAATGATTTAGGAAGGGCTGGCAGAGGGCATGGAGGGGATAAGGTGGTGCCTCACACAGTAGATGCTGCTCTGGCCCACTGACACTTTTATGGTTTCCGACCGGCAGGGTGACTTGGAGGGTGGCAGGATGGACGCACGGTAAGCTGACAGACACAGAGCCGTCAGGGACGGGCCGTTCCCCCCCAGGCTTCCTCCAGCGAGGGAGGAAAGGGGAAGGAAAAGTCCTCCCCCTCCTTTCCAACAATTATAGAGCAGGATCAGAGAAGGCCAGGAAGGTGAAAGCAGGTCTTGATGAAAATCACTTCCACGTGGCCTCCTCACCCTATTGCAGCACGGTTACATGAACATGATGGCAGAGGGCTCATTGTCTCAGCTGCCACTGCTGGGGATGATGGCAAACACTTGCCACCTAAATGAATAGGTGGTATTGATAATAATACGCTATTGGCTCTCAGAGAATGATTCTCTCAGTGTGTTGCTCCTCTGACTTAGAGTACTGGCTCCACTGTCAGGTCTAAACCTCTTCCTAACCAACACCAAACAAAATTAATATAGACTCATCATCAGACGAAAATGTCAACTTTGCAAATTTCCCCATGGGGGTGTCTGGCCTTCAGGGGCCCCAAATGGTCCAGGCCCAAGGTGCCAGTTTATAAATAACAGATTTATGATTACTGTGTGTAAAAAGCTCATACATATCAAAATGTATCAAACTACTACTACTTACTACTAATATCTCCATTATTTGGGCGTATGTTGCAAATCTGTTAAATTTATTGTCCAAGATTACAAGATTTTCCTGGCTTGGATTTCATACCCAAATAGGCTTTATTGCCGTGACCATATTCAGATACAGTATTGCCAAAGCACTGAGTGATTTCTCTCTTTTTTTCTCTCTCTTTTTTTACGGCATGTCTCCAAAGAGGCAAATGATACTTTTTACTAGTCTAATCTTGTTAGAGTTCTCATTTATCATTTATAATTCATTAAAGTAAAAACTTAACAAGTAGAAATGTTTAAAGTGCTTTTCAATGTTCACAGATGTGGTCAAATAATTATGACATTGTAGCGATTTACTGATAGTAAACTAGAATCAATTATTCTACCGATACCAAAAAAGTATTGTTGGTCCAGGGCGTGGCTTTAGAGGAAAGGCCATAAGGTCATTCAAATGAAAAAGATTTGTTGTACTGTGTGAGGTGGGAGGTCATTCTCTGGGCATCATGAATATACTTAGTAGATTTCACTGCTATTTGTGCATTGTACCGAAGTGTAGAAGTGAGCAAATTAAGTCCTTTTGATGTTGCTAAAGCCATCATTTGGATTCACCCTCTGGTGAAAGCAATTATCCACAGCAGAATTATAATGGTCGTTATTAGTAAAGTGTTTGCTGGACAGACCAGCTGACATGGCCAACCTTAGAGATGTAGAATGATTCTGACCCCATGAAAACATTGCTGTGGTGCAGGGATATCATGTGCCCATGCGAAATGGATTCAAGCTGTCTAGATTTTTAGATTTTTCTAGAGAGGCCAGGAAATCCTTTGTGTCAAAAAAAAAGAGAAAAAAAATGTCCACCTTCACTGCATGCTGAACTGATTAATTTGCTGTGGCTGGCTCCCATGAGACGTCATCTAAATTTGATTTGACTTTTATTTCACAAAGTAGTTCACTGGTCAGCCCCTATCATATTTACTGGGTCAGGATATGTATATATGTGTACTCATATATATACTTCATGCAGTCATACTGAATACTCGTACATTTAAGAGAATAACTGGTGTCAGGTCCAAAACGGCAATAAGTTTTAAGCTGAAATAAGACACAAGTGGACAAAATATTACTGTCAAGCTATCAAACATAACTGGAGGCTCTTGTTAAACACAATGTAAGCATAGGATACAGCACTTTGTTTTTATTTATGTCTTTTTTACTGTTATTACTGTGGCACATACTGCCATTACCTATGAGTTGAACTGTATTTGATCAGGTTATTGCACTCAATGGATGGACCATATGTTCCATGGCAAAAGAGAGCAGGACTCCTTTAGGACATGGTGGACTCAGTGTTTAAATCAATGCTCAAACACAGTCAAAGCTCCAGTTTCCAGTTGTTTACGGTTAAGATGTTGACCATACTATTTGCACAGAGAATTCAAAGTGTTTTGTTGCTGTTGTTTCAATAGCCCTGGACACAAATGTGTCCGGGAGCTGTATGAGGTCATCAGCAGTCAGATGACAAAACAGCCAGATGGTATTTTTATTGCAGCTGACAATTATACTGTAAGCATTTTCCCTAAATTCCACCAGCATGTCCACATCCCCACCAGAGGACAAACAGCCACAGATACAAAGACCCCCCCAAACTTTCCCTGTTTCTCCTGCCTTCTTACTCCCAGCTGATTTAAGTGTACAGACTGCCACATGTTCAGAGATGCTACCGCCCAGAGGAATCATATCTGTCTGAGGAAATAACATTAACAGTGACGTGATACATCAGCAAATGGCAAATGTGTTGTTAATGTGGTGCTCACAATGACAATAAAATCATTCCCAAACCACAAAGCCTAAATAAATGGACAGGTGAGGCCTCTATCCAGAGCAGAAGACAGTTCTGGGGTTGGGCTGAAAGCTGCATCAAGAAGGAAAAGCAGAGACTTCGACACCAACTCCAAAGACCCAGAAAATCCCAGTGCCCTATCATGTGTGAGACTGTTGCCAGATGATCAGAACAAATGTTTAGGTCGCTTTGACCTTTACGACATAAAGTCAGCTGTAAAGTCTTCTCCACGAGAGGTCCTGTCTCTGTCGCGGTCACAGGACAGTGCAGAACCGAAAGAGTCTGCAGTGTCTAGTCTAAATGATCGCCGCCCTGTGGCACTCACCCCCATTCTGATTAAGAGATTCGAGAAACTGGTTGTTTCAAGAACAACATCTCAGCCATCCTTGACCCACTTCACTGAAACTGAGTGGCTGATACCAAGCACTGGGAGTTTTTGTCAGGTACTGTTTTTTTTCCCCCAGAAATCCCCTTCGCAAAATGACAAAACAAGTTGTGATTTTTCATGATACTCAGTTTCAATTAACTCTGGCATGATAACACACATCTCTTGGTAGAGTACATTTGATTTATGGTGCCCATAGGCCTCCTTTCTTACCACCAAACCACACACTTAATTGATGTCATTTGCACTGGACAAGCGCAAATAATGAATTATGTTTTTAATGAAAATTACATAACATTTTTGTGGTTAGCTGACACATTGCTGTCATGTAACTGATGATTGTTTTTCATACATCATTTCAGAAAAAAGAAAAGGAGGGAAAAACATCAACAGACTTTTGAAGAACGCTAAAAGTATTTTGTCAACATTCACAAATTAAATGCCCTGGCATTTAAATAAATAATTTGCTAAACATGATGTTAAGTGTTTCTGATTACTTTCCACACGGTACAGGCATTTGAAATATGAATGTATGTGTGCAGGGATGCATGAAGCTGGAGAATATGAAGCCAATAAATTTGGGGAAGTAAGAACACCCAAGAACAACCATGGATCAGCATCACAGATAATGCCATGGATTCACACATCTCTATCCTGGTAAAGAATGCTCAGGAATGGCATGTGTTTCTGGAGGAAACTTTAGAAGGCAAAATTTTCATTCTTGTTAGCGATAAAAAGTGTTTTGACTAGAAACATCACAAACTGGTGTCATGGAATGTGCACGGCCCAGGACAGGATGGCTCTGCAGCAGGTCATCAAAGCCACCCAGAACATCAGTGGTACCCATCCACCTAGGATCAGTGATATCGATGACATGAGGTGTCTGCACAGAGCCCAAAGGATACTAAAAGACAACACCCATGGCCATGACCTGTCGCACTCTGGCATGAGATGCAGAAGTATCCCCTGCCGCACCACTAGACTATTGGGCAGTTTCTGTCATCGGGCTGCAAGACTCCAAAGTCCATCTCTCTGCCCTCTACGATGGAGCTTGAACAGTGTTAAAGTGTATTTTGTAATCTTCATCAGTGGATGGGGTTACTCAATTGAACAAAGTGACTCAAGATTAAGTTTGTGCATAAAGTCCTTTCAAAGTTCTTACTATCTCTTACATAGTTTCAAACTAGTGAGGTGTTGGTAGGACTTTGTTTCATTTGTGTATGCATGCACGGAGAAAGACCTGCATCTTAGAGTTGTAATCAATTAAGTTTGGAAGGAATGAGGCTTATCCAATTATGCTAACCTAATTGATGTTTGGTGTTTTATTCAAAGCTTTATTGTGGTAACATTTGGAAATTTGAGGTATAGTGTACAGAGCCAAATAACTTGTTTGCAAAAAAAAAGTTCAATTTAGTGACACATAAATCTACACTATAAAAAACATTATAATTAGGCTACGTTTGACTTTACGAACAGCTGGCGCAACCATCTCAAAGTAAACAGCTATATGACATGGATGAAAGCTCTAGGAAAAAAGATAGTAAGAGGCATCCTGGACTGCTATTGTTGTGTCAACTAATATTTCTACAGTCTACTGTATAATGAAGTAGTTGTTCTTGAAGATTAATAACCCAAAAGCAACCAAACCTCTATCCGAACCGTTGCAGATCAATAATTGTTTTGAAAATCACTGACTATGTCATCATGCTGATCGAGGTGCCAGATCAGGAGGCAATGGAGATCATTATTATTATTTTTATTATTGTTTTTTTTTTAACAAAAGTTTTGTTATTTCATTTGTGCAACTTGTTGCTTTGCCCCTCAAAGTGAATTTCAGAGTTCATAAACTCTCAAAACAGGTCTCACAAATTACTTTGTAATTTTGGTGATTCCAGACTCTGGTAAAGACCCAGACATCATTTCTGCAATGTAATTATTCAAATAAATCTTGTTCAATGTAAAGAGAGTTAAATACTGGAATTGAATGTAATGGCCAATTCAAGCAGACTCAGGACATGGGAATGTTGTGAACAGGGTGAAGAGAGAAAAACCCATGATGGAATGTCCAAAATGAGTGTATGGATCAAAATAGAGAACAGCTTGTTTTTTACCTTCTAACCTCTGAAATAACTCTGAGCCATTTAGCTATCCCCATGGTACCATTAGTGTTTTTGCACTGGGCCACACTATAAAGTGTGTTACAATAAAGATCAAGAGAAACCTCACTGCAGGAAATGGTAAAGTGCCCAGTGTTCTGGTTCCTCAAGCGATATTTATAAAGCTCATAAATTTATCCCCAATGTAACTCCGCATCGGGGTCTGATCCTCTCACAGCTCTACCCATTATGCACCGCTCCATAGCAAATATATTGTCATGTCTTACACACTTATTTAGTCCATAAAACATACATTTATTGCTGTAAAACAAGTTTGTGATATAATTGAATGCAACAAGTCCCAAAATAATTTGTAGATCATTTCAGTATGCCTAAGGCTCCAAAAATGTTAGTCAGTGCCAGAGGGTGGGAGGGCAGCTCCTTTCGTGCAACAGTTGAGGACCGTACAGCACGAACTCCCTGCTGCTATTTGTTGTGCACTTTCACATTTTATAGAAGTTGATGATGCCATCATATTTTATGTATGTCTTATACAGTGTGCTTTGTCCCAGTGGCTTGTACTCATTCTGATTTTGAATTTGTAGTATGTTTGCACTGTCAAAAAAGATTAAACGAAGTGCAGTTAATGCAGTACAGCCGCTTGATTTGATGTGTGATTGAGTGTGGTGTTGATGCATCGAGTCCCGGGATGCAAAGCACAGCAGAGTCAGAGTGATTCTTAAAGCTGGGAAACAAGTTTTCTCAAAACATTCTGTTTGAGGCCATAGCAGTAAGATTTGATTTAATGAACTAAAGAATCACGTTGAGATAGGATCACAGCAGCCGCAGGACCCATCAACATGTTGTCCTTCCAAGCCAAGAGGAGCCTCCTCAGTTCTCATTACTACATTACTACTAGAGTACTCCGTACTCATTGGTTAGACCACACCTTTCTTGAAACACTGCCTTCATTTTAATTTCACACCTGTAAAGGTTACTGCATCTGGCATGGTTGTGACACAATTGTATTGGGTAAATCTGTTCACAGACATATAAACACCTGGCAAAGTATGCCAAACCATTTCTGTGGTAGTTTCCACTACAATAGGTCATGACACACACACACACGCACACAAGGTGAAAACAATGCCTGTACTGTATGGTTTTGGAAATTGTGCTGTTACAGCAGTTGAGTCACACAAATCATACGACATCAGAAAGTTTAATCATTTCATCAGAAGCTAATTAATTTAATTTGTTTTAACAACACCAGTACTGACATGCACCAGGATATATTTTGTAAACACACAAGCATCAGATTTATCTTGTAGCACAATAAAAAGTGTGACAAGATGGCATGTGATCACAATATCTCTATTGTAATGTTTCATAAGCAATATATAAATCTGAGATAATTGAAAAACAAAAAATGAATCTCGCCATGGAGTCTAAATCTACCTGCAG
>JBCAUF010000042.1:24770776-24781048 GCA_038406115.1 Haemulon aurolineatum
CATATGATTTTTGTGAAATTATCTCTTTAATCATGTTTGTCAGGCTGCATTGAAATAGATCAGAAAAACAAAAATATAGTAGAGTGATATGAAGTAAATTATGGTTGTTACTAAAGTTAATACTATACTGCTCAATTATTCAAATGCAAATAGTTAAATAGCATTAATTGTGAATTATTTATTCATTGTTTTAATTGTGGTGTATTTATTATGTTATGCTGTAAAATTAGATTATGAAAGTAGGATTTGCAAATTTACATGTGATGCTTCCAGTGTTGTGTAGACTTTCTAGACAGAGTTATTATTTACAAAAAATATATACCTTTTCAGTGAACATAATAAAAAAATAAAGAAATAGCAAAGTATTTAATTCTGGACTTTGACTTTTTGACTTTTGTTTATTTAGTTTTCAATATTTTTTTTCCTGTTATATTTCAGAGGAATTCAACAAAAATGCTTAATTTGAGTAATAACAAAATTTTCAGTGATAACTAATGAGAATCATGAAAATAACTTTTTTAATGTGTTGGATTACATATGTTGTCACCCTATTAAAATAATGGCCAAAGTCATATTTTCAAGTTTCACGTCAAAACTAAACCTATACTATATTTTGGTTATTCACTGTGATGGCAGCAATTACAAGTTACCTGGATGTAGCTCCAGTGATCTGTAACAGAGAATACAAATACAGTTGTTTTGATATCCATAATTTTATTTATTAAAGTGAAAAGAACATATACCGAGCCTGATTGCGTGGGATACATCCATCGAGCATTGTGGTGGTGCTACACTCAGCTTTAGTCCACACTGTAAAAATACTCAGTTTAAAGTATTGAACGTGTATTCAATACGTTCCATGAGTAAAGCCTTTAATGTACTGACAGTAAAAGCCCTCAATTTAGAAAAGCGGTTAATATTGATCATATTCTGTAATTATTGATGCTGTTGCATTAATGTACAAGTAGAATACTACAGCTGTAGCTAGTGTTGGATAGTTTCATATTGATCACATGCTTTACACTGATTGATAACTACAGTATACTTTACAGATTAAGAAGTTACACACAAAACTTGCAAATAAATATGGTTGAGTAAAAATATACCCTCAATGTTAAAAAGTATAAAATGACATTAAAAAACCTAAAAATTAAATACCCATGTAAAGTACACTTGCTTCAAATATGCAATTTAATATTGTACTAGTAGGTAAATGGACTTTATATAGCGCCTATCTTAGCGATTAATGAAAGTGCTCGACAAAGCAAGTCAGCATTCACACATCCACACACGGGTGGCTGAAGTACACCTCCTGATCAAAAGATATGACCATTTACAAAGATTCATACAGTTCAGCACAGCACAAAGAAGAAATGTTAGCCATTTGTGTTTCTGCAAACCCCTGATGCATGGCATATCACGAAGACCGCTAGACATTTCTAAGTGTATTTGTGGTGCAAAAGCCAGGTGTTTAATGTAAAGAAGACAAGTGGTTTTTGTGTCTAAACCTAATACAAATGGAGCATGTGTCATGCTCAAATGTTGCAGAAACATAGAAGGCTAATGTGATTTCTGATGATTATAGGTTGTTCATTATCTTGCCAAAGTTCAGAGTGTATTTTGTCCCTCTCTATCCTTTTAAATCTTAAATTAATGTTTAAAGTATTACATGAAATAACAGCATATTCTGGTAGAAGGAGGAAAAAGCTAAAAATCACAACCAAAAGCTATAAATGATTGACTGGCTAAAGTGGGGATCGCAATAAAAACAGAAGACAGCAGGCAAAAGTCCATCTGTTTTTCTAATGCTTAAAAGTGGAGAAAATGAATGACATGCCTAATAATCTCCCCAGCCCATGTTCCGAACAGAAATACAAACAAATACGAGTAGTGATGGTGTTTTCCATGAACCACTTTCGGTGACCTAACATTGCTGCGTTATTTCATGGCCTCGACGTGTTAAATGACTTTGTTTGTGTCACAGCAGCTGTATTTTTCCAGCTCAAGCAAGCTGCTGGTGGTAAAAGTTTCCTATTAACTATTCATATTTCAATTGTTCTCCTGCTGGAACTAATCAAACATAAAATGGAAAACTAATCTTCACCCAAACACAGGAAATGTTTTAGTCTTTGCGCTGTTCAAATGCAAGTCACCAAACAAAGGCAACACCCAAATGATTTAATGGCACGGTGCGTTCAGGGTTGACTCACTAAACACTTGCTCATAAATGAAATGTGGTCAATTACAAGGGAACATGTCACTCTCAATTCTAACAGAGCAGAACCCAGTGCCCAAATCCATATTTACTGGCAGCAATACTCTGCCGGTGGGCTATAACGTGTTCTGTTCGCTCTCTTCACTGCAGCATGCTCAGAGTGGAAGGACAGTTTTTATTAGGGCCTGAACAGCAACCGCTGTGAAGCCCTCTTGAAAGAATTTGTCATATTCTTCTTTCATTGCCAAAGTAAATTGCATTTTTTAACGGCTTGAACATGCTCGAAAACTCACGAAACTTTTCACGAAATTTAGTAAGAGCAGAAACTGATGTTGATATGGGCCCCGCCCATGGGCGTGGCAAAATGACTTGACAGTGCCCCAGGATGCACGTAGATCATGTCCAGACAGTCAAATAAGCCTACCCCAAACCCCACAGGAAGTTGGCCATTTTTAGTCAAGCACCCAATGCAAATTTTTACATGTCTCGTTCAAATGGTGTTTACACAGAGATGATTCATCCGATCGACTTCAAGCGTTTTGCTGTGCATTCATAAGGCCTTTGGAAAAAAAAAAATTTTAGCAGGTCAGCAAAGTTTGGTGTTTTTGGTTTTTGACCAAACTGTAACTCAGCTGTATGATCTAATCTGCACAAAACTTCATGTGTATGATGAGAGTCCCACCCTGAAGACATCTGTGCATCAAAATCTGTGCACCTGCGCCACACCAACAGGGTATGTCCAGGCGCACTTTGCAAGTTTTGTGCATGGCGCACCCCGGCGCAGCACGGCGCAAGTACTCCCCTTTCCTACCTTCTTCCTTCCTAACGGTGCAAGTGGGAAAGAAGGAGGAGAGAAGGCATGGAGTGGGTTTAACACAGCCGAGTCAGATCTTCACCAATCAAATGAGCTCCTGTCCTCGCATGTGCCGTGGCGAGGTGTATTGCAAGCTTCCATCACCAAGGAGACAGCAGCAGCGTCAGACGCCCAAACTTCTTCCGGGAGAGACGTGAACTCGTTAGTTTGCATCACAGTTTCAGCTGTGTTCATTCAGTCACGTCAAGATTCCAATTACGGGTGACAACCGCCTTTGATCTGTGACGGGACAATCAATACAGATATAAATGTACGTGTTGATCGTTGCATTGAATAGTGGCTGTTGTGATTATTTATTGCATTAAAATGTGCCTGAAACTGTGGAAAGCTGCCTGTGAGGTCTTGGTGACGTGTGCACACTGTGCACCCGTCAACCAAACTACCACTGCACGGGCTTCGCTGGTTCGAGCTGGCCCATCTGGCCCATCTCAGCGCACCTTGGTCTACCAAACTGACTGTGTACCGTGTTACGCTGCATGAAACTTGTACTGCGCAGGATGCGCCACCTCATGAAACTAGAGCCCACTATAGATATATGTATATATACACTTGATATACTGAAAGAAAATCTTATTTAGGGTTAAGGTTAAGGTTCAATGTAGGGTCACAGTACCCTCTGCTTCAGCTCTGCCATTCTCTCCTCGTTGGCCATTCCCAGTCCCTGTCTATGCTTCAATAAAACCCCTTAAAGACCCCCTCCAATGAAAATTGTGTTTTTCATGTTGTTCACATGTTCATGTGGCATTTTTCTGATGCTACAGGACATATCAGTAGAAAAGCAAGTGTGACATCGCATTTCTGAGTGTTTCTGCCTTAAGATTGCTGTGAACCAAAGGCAGACGCAAACTGGCACAGTCACAATTTAAAGAGCACTGAGAGGCTTTAAAATAGCTAAAAAGGATGATTGGAGGGGGTCTTTCATTTGAACGTCTTGTGTCTGCTTTTGGGTCTGTTCTGTGGAAGTCTTACACCAGCAGGCCTATATCAGCTGTAGAGCCGGGCATAGGTGCTCATCAGCCATCAACACAGCAACCTGCAACACACTCACCACACAGCCACACCCACTACACAGCCAACAGCTGAGGGCTGTAACAGTGGTGATGTCACATTCTTATTTTAATGTAGCCTACATAAGATGTGTGATACTTCATATGAAATATATCAACATTTTATTAATACCAATATATATTAATATATTAATAGAAAATACTTACACCTTACTCCCCCTCAAGAAATAAAATATCCTCTTACCCAACCCTGTGATCCAGCATATGGGTTACTCACTTGAACAATGCAGGAATGGGGTTAAAATAAAAGCCCTATAACCCAGAAAATAGGTGACTCACTGAAAAATAACCCAAAAAATTAACCCAACACGAGCAACCAAAATAGCCCAATAGTTTTTAGTGTGTGCCTTGTGTGACACATTTGATCCCTAATGTCACACAGGGGACGCAGGACATGGTGTTAGCTTCTTTTGACTGCCAGTCGACGACTGCTGTGGAGGCAGCGAGGGCCCCTCATCGCTGCTTGCAGCTTTAATTTAGTTTTGTTTTTTTCTCTACATATGAGAAATGAAACACAGAGTCACAAGATTTTTTTTTCGCTGAGCTCTTTGGGCTTCACGTGGTTTCTCCGAGTATGTATTCAGCTTCTTAATCCACACAATTAGTGCAGCTCTCCAGAGTTCTCCACATCAAACGCAACCCGACTGTCTCCTCCTCCCAGGTTGCGTTTGATGTGGGCACAAATCAGCATTACAGAAGATTCATATGAGCATCTGTGATCTGCTAACACTATGGTCAAGGATAGTCTCATCTCAGTAGATATGATGGGTGTGGCAGATCAACAAAGCTTTGGTCAAAATAGTGCTCAAAGACAAAAGACAAGACTTGAGGTGTCCTCACCCTCAGGTCCTGCTGAGTGAAATGTTCATTATAGCTCAGATATTTAAGCATGAAGAGACAATTTGTTTTTCACCAGTGCATACATGTAATGCACGCATTTCAGAGAAGTTGCAATTTTAAACGTCAACATTTTGGCAACACTTTAGGGCGTTGCACTGCAGAAGGTGTGGCATTGGCAACATGCTCCATTGGTTTTCTCATAACTTTTCTTCATCGTTGTTGTGGTTTGTTGCTAAACTCACTTTACACCCTAATGGACTGACGCCGCCGTTCACGGGTATAATTATATCTTGCGATCACGCAGTGCTAATTTCTGGAAACGTGCACACAGAATTAAAATCAAATACGTTAAACAACGGCAGTACGGTGATAATTTGTCAAGACATTCATTCTGATTATGGCTCTAGATAAAAAGCCACATGGACACAAACATGAATGTGGCTCTGTCAGATACTGACATGCATAATTATGCTCATCCTGACAGTCATTTATACAAAATACAAGTAGAGGACAACTTCTAACTAAAGGAGCTTTTGAATGTTGGTGTCAGTGTTTGGTGTCCAGTCCCTTACTGTATGAGTGACAGGATTACTGCCATCAGGATTAGCAAGTTTATTAAAAAGGTTGGTTCTATAATTGGTTTGAAGAATCAGGAACGTAACCTACCTCTCAAAAGTTTGGGGTCACCTGCCACAAATACTTGATTTAGTCAGGTGGTTCAGAGGACTATTCTATAGTTTTGAGTAGTTATTCGTGCTTTCATGTTGATGGAAGTCCTCTTTACAGATAGATATTATTTTGAATGAAGGGTTTGGGGAAAAAAAGTTATGTTTTGTACATGGAGAGCAAAAAGCAATACAGTAGTTCAGCCAAACTTCAACCAGACAGAGAGGACAAAATGAAATACCTCTGAGCAACAGTTAAGTAAGAATATAAGAAAGTGTCAGTCATTGGTAAAAGCAATATGTAGCTCTGTGCAGACTGAAATCTGAACACGTTCCTGATGTATAGTAGTGTCTATAACAAGATGGAATAAACAGGCATGTTGCTTTAGCAAAGCTATTCTTAAAACTTCCAAATGGAAACTGAAGTTTGGTCTAGAGGTAGCACTGTTGGAACTGTATCACAGAATATGAGGTGAACATACAGATGGACTGACAGATCACAGTTAGAACCCGTTCAGTCAAACCACTGAGCCGACTGCAGGGGGCTCGAAGAAAAACAAGCTACCAAAATATTTAGAGCTTAACTGCAACACTATGAATCTGTCATGATCTCAGGTCAGTCATGCTTTTCTGGTCTGGGAAACAAATTCAAAATTGAAGGTTATTTTGGGGGGAAATTGTTCTTCCCCTGTAATGCAACACTGTGAAATTTGAGTCATTTCTTTCTTCTTCTTTTAGGGCCAAAAAACAAACATTTTCACCTTTTATGGTCTGTTCACACACACACACCTGTGAATGAAAAAAAAAAACAGGTTCAAGAAGTATACATAAACTGAAAACAGAGCAGCCCGTTAAACTACGTACATTATGACCTGTGTTTCCCAGAATGACTTTCAGCAGCCCCTAGAGGACGGGTGTACACTCGGTGTTGTGGGCTGTTCATGTTGGAGGAGAGTGAGTTAACTCTTACCCAAAACACACAGTCACTGAGGAAACTTGTGTGTCAGAATCTTCTGTGATGGATTGCTTCATTTCACCACACAGCGATGCTGACTGCTCTGACCGGTAAAATAAACACAGCGCCGTGCCACCAAACTCACCAACCAACAAATGTGAGCGGCATTCAAGGTTCAAGGTTCAAGGAGTGTACTGTCATCATATTTCTACAATGAACATTTGGCATGCATTAAGCAGCGTTTTTGTTGTTTGAAAGGCTGCTTACTTCTGTTAAAATTCATCTTCTCTTCATTCCTGCATGCTTTCTTGCAGTCTGTGTAGCAACTGAGGCTGCACAGGTACTCCACGCAGACTTCAGTGCCACACCACTATGCAGACTCTCGCTGACTGACGTTCGACGTCTGTCACTCCGAATGTGTCTGCGCGGCGCTGAGAGCGAGGAGAGCCTGTCTTGAGAGCGTGCACTGTTATCCCCGTCTCACCCCTGACTCTCCCCCCTTTATGACAGCAGAATTTTTGTGAAAGATCAAGTGTCTGGAGCTGTGCGTTTGGAAAGTGTCCCTCAGGATGTGAAATATGCTCCTATTTGTTATCCAACCCTTGTGCCGTGGACTTTTTCAGCAACTTACACTGGTTCGGATTTGAATGTAGTAGCATATTTTGGTGCTTTATCTCATTTCCCTGGAGCTCTCCTCGCCGGAGAGACAGAACAGCGTTGCCTTTCATTGAAGATCAGCCCTGGTTTCTGTGAATGCTGCTCTCCAAGGACGACGCAGGGGTTTTTGGTTTGGGAACAGGCCAAGTCTTGTACAATCAAAACCTTTGAAATATTTCCTGCAATTGACACGGGCTCTCCAGGTTTATGAGGACCTTTTTTGTTGAGATACATCAAACTAAGATCCCACAAAGACCCCTGGTGGGCTCATTTGTCTCAACAGATCTTAGTGTTGGCACTGTTGACTGATTGGCACAATTCAAACTACTGCAGAGTCTTAAACCGTTATGTGTCTCTTAAAGGAATATGCTTGTGTGCTCTCTCTCTGGGAGTGAGACGAGAAGTTTTATGTTGATCTCATGTCTGTGCTTTAAGTATGGTGCAATGCTGCCTTATGATCTTTAATAGAAATGTATTATAGAAAGCATAGAGATCAAATCACAAGTTAGACTTATCTTTAATGTTTCATTTCAAGATTTAATCTTAAAGTGATAACGAAGGAAACAGAAAATCTTGCACCAAAACTTTACATAATATGCATAGCAATGTAAAATCATCCTAATCGGGGAGCTCTGGCAGTTTATTGGTTAAAAAACTGACCATAAACCTTGTTGTTATGAGTCCATGTATCTCTGTTCCATCATTTCCCAACTTTCATCTATCTACTAACAGATGATGACACACACACACACACACACACACACACACACACACACACACACATTGGTAGTGTGTTACAAGCATCAGTTGATGTGATACTACAATGCTGGACTTTAAACAAGCTGCTGTCCTTCTGCAGCTGCTGGAGAGAAACCTTCTGACCGTCACTTGTGGTCTTTTACAACATTCTTGAGGTTTCAGAATACAATGCTCATATGTCTCATAAGACCGCATCCTCTGCAGCATTACTCAGAAAGAATTCAGAGGAGGCTTCTTTTGACTGCACTGGAAGTATAATTGGCTGTGTGCATGTGTGTGTGTGTGTGTGTGTGTGTGTGTGTGTGTGTGTGTGTTTATTTGGTGGAGATGAGCGTTAGCCTTATGTCATGCGTAGCTTCAGGTTCAAAAGTCGGGGATGAAAAAATGCAATTTGATTCCATTGTTCAACAGACGTTTTGTTTTGTGTTGTTGTCAGTGTGGTCGATTGAATATAATAACAGCTCAACATTTCAGTGGGAAACAATTAAGATGACTTGTCTCAATAATCATGATCTTTACATTTAATGTGGACAAGAGATGATCCCCAGCATTAACAATTAAACTGATTATCATTTATTCACTTATTTATTTATTAATATTTTCACACCCCATCATAGAGAAGGATGTGTTCTCGAAAATGTAAATTTGATAAATAATAATACCTAATATGATCGCAAGTATTTATATCAGATGTATGTCTTTGTTGGGGCATTGATAGCCTTCATCAGACAGAGACAGCATAAACAGTGAAAGGAGGGAAGACACTCAGCAGAGACCAGACACTGTTGCAGAGGGTTCAGCCTCAGTATTAAAATAAAATGTCAAATATGTCCCGAACGACTTGGTTACAGTTAGGGAAAGATCACAACTGGACTGCTGTTAGTAGGCAGTCCTAAATTCAGTCAAGCATTTTTGCAGTGCTGTACCAATAACCATAGAGGAAGACAGTCATAATTCACACAACTGACAGTAACTGATTGTCGGGAAGGTTGTGTTAAGAAGTGATAGTCTCTCTTATGAAGACAGTCTCATGATAGTTTAATGTCACTCCTCCTCCCTCAGAGGGCTCTGAACACAAAGTTATGTGGTACTCCAACTAGAGCTGAGACAGTGTATCAGAAGTGAGCCGCTCTGTGGCTGACCTGTGATCAGAGCTGCACAGCGCTGTACCAGCAGCATGTAAAGAAGACTGCATAACCCAATAAAGCTGAGTTACACAGTGAGAATAGTGTTGAATGTCATGAGAAAGTGGATGTGTCCTAGTTTTTCTTGGATAAGTGGATAGCTATTTAAAATGAATACATTCATGCTAGACCTCATTCTGCTTGGTATTTTAATGTGATCTTTGTCATATATAGGTTATATGACACATTTAGTCAAATAATATGTAATCCACATCCCATGGCAGCAGCCATTCATTACAGCTGTCACCGTGTGATTTTCCTCCTCATCTCTTTACATTACCTCCAGGAACACGCTGACACTAACCAGTAGCGGGGCCATGTTCTTCCAAAACTACTGAAGTCAAACTTTCCAGAACTTCTGGCAATGGCAACTGGTGGAAGGAATGAACATTCAGTGGAAAAAAAACACTTCCAACATGTTTGGACTCTTCAGTGAAGACAAAGACAAGGAGACAGGAAGCAGTGAGGTTTATGGGAAATGTGATCCTTTGAGAGATATGAGCACTGACATTGTGCTGTATGTTGAGCAGGATTTTCTCCTTCACCCATCACACATTATATACAAATCAAACTTTATTTACAATGCAACAATGTGAGTTAATATAAAGTCATACATGAAGGAATAGAAGTTCTATTATTGCTACATATTGTTCTATTATAGAACAACTTGTAGCAAATAATAACTTTGATTTTGTTACAGCTAGTATGAATTATATCTGCAAGTTTTCACTTTCATGTAAGTCTTGTGACTTTAATGATGAGCACTTGAATATATATAACATTAGTTTGGGTCTCTGAAGACTTGACAGTGTCAACAGGAGAGGAGATGTATGTCCTCTGCCTTCATAAGCTTGAATTTAGACACAAGCTAGTTTAGTCAAACACAAAAAGAACCACCGCTTCAATAGTGGGGCTGACAGGCGGCTGTGGCTCAGATGGTAGAGCGGTCGTCCACCAATCCGAAGGGTGGCGGTTCGACCCCTGGCCTCTGCAGTCTACATGTCGAAGTATCCTTGGGCAAGATACTGAACCCGCAGTTGCCCCCGGTGGCATAGC